>JAODLL010046451.1:0-20045 GCA_026546735.1 Forbesichthys agassizii | reverse complement strand
CCGAAAATGTACCGAACCGTGACTTCTGTACCTCGGTATGAACCGAACCGTGACTTTTGTGTACCGTTACACCCCTACTACACATATAAAAACGTTTTTGTGAAACTGTATTTGTGTGTTATGTGTTGATAGTTTACTTCTCCTTCCCCACTTGAGACTCTCCATAAGTCCTTGGTACCACTTGGTAGTCAAAACAGGAAATTCTAGAGCCAACATTAGCATAAATCAGAGGTGTGACAATGGTGACAGGGTAACACACCAGTGTAAATGAGGCATTAGTTCCAGAAACCAACCCTAACCGTCGACGCAAGATATACGGGCCGACCCGAAACTGCGGCCTATCCTATAGGCTAATGGCAGTGTAGTATGACCAATATTGAATATTACAGTGACCAACCGCATATCTGTCTTAGAAAGCGTAGGATGGTCTTCAGTTTTGAGGTTTTGGCGTAGCAACAGTAATCAAGGAGGGAGAGTTAGGAGAAGGAAGCCTGGCAAACTCAGATCAAATGTTTTACCACACATCGCATCACATTGGTTAAATACAACATCTGCGACCTGACACATATTTGTATTTTATTTTACACAGAACAACCCCCCCCCCAAAAAAAAACAAACCATCAGCAGGCAGGCAGGCACATCACCAAACAGACTCACAGACAGACGCACGCGTGCACAAACACTCCAATAGCACATAGCACAACAATAGGCAAGTGCAAACACAAATACACACACCTCCTTAAACACACACACAAACACACAAAACACCGATACACACGGGGCTTTGCTTTAAGACCAAGAGATGAGTTTCAGTCAAAGGTATTTGCATGAGTGTCTAAAGAATAAGTCGACATATGCAAATCACTCTGTTTATACTTAGCTAGGATTAGATGAAACAAAGACTGCATCACAAGAAGACGCACGACACCGAGACTCTCTGCATGCTTATTAGATGTTCATGGCAGGGTGGACTTGCGTGACTGTTATGTAAATCAGGCATTATTTTGCAGTTGTGTAATATCAATATCGCCAGAAATATTGCATTAGAGAGGGAGTTGTTTGTGATTTTCAATGTTTCTTGTGAGGCCATATAATGTATTGAAACATCCTATTAAAACACTTTTACTGTAATATCCCCAAATAAATGGCCTTAAACTGCCAAGTGGCACCGAGCGGCATTGCCACAGTTCAGAGTTGGAATACACTGTACATATAAAAATGTATTGTCCAACAGCAAGTTCTAAAGCATTATTTCAGGAATAAAAAATGTTAATATTTGTATTTTATTTCTAATATGTGATAAAAAATATGAATGGAGGGTGCATAGCCTACCGTTGATTTGCAGAAAGCGCAATTTAACAAATTATAAAGTCATCAGTTATATATTGTATTGACAGAAATAAGGTGAACTTATAAGTGTCAAAAAGTTTTGTTAAAATTACTTCAGAAGTCTCACCTCTTTCCTTGTTGGCAATAATTATTCAAGTCTATCATCATCATTTTCATGCTATTGTTCTGTAAGCACCTGAGTGATTGTATGTGTGAAATTAGTTTTGGTTATCAATAAAAGAACTGTCGCGGCCATTTAAATGCTGAATGGAACTTTAAGTGGAAGAGAAGGGGGCAACATTCACACATGGATAGCAACGCACAATTATTAGGAAAGCTCAGTGAATTTTATCAAAGTAACATTTTCTGTATTTACCATGCAATTAGGTTTTTTGCAATTCTAAGAACTTGAAATACCTATTAAGTCCAGCTCAGATATGGCAGAGAAAGGCATAATTTAAATTCATTTTATTATAGAATTGAGGCCCCATATATTTTGGAGTTCAGCTGCTTCGCCCTATACTGAAGAAAATCCGCTATAAACAATGTTCTCACAAAAACTAACAATATCAGTGTGATTAAACATGTGTTTCTGGGATTACCGCCATTTTAACGAATACTGTGAACATGTCTCTCCTCATGTAGACTTGGACAACATTTAGGCCATGGCTGTAAGAGGAGAGGAATTCAAACAAAGCATGGGGTCACATATTCCCTTGCAACTTAACACATTTATCTCACTGACCATTGTTTTGATTCGATGCAGAAAAACACTGCATTCCTTGCATTCCCATTGGTCGAACACCATCATTGGCAGTCGAAGTGAGAGATCACTTTTTAAATCTCTCTCTCTCTCTTCCTCTATCTGCTTCTTCTCCTTCCATTCTTCGTCTATCTATCTCGTTCCCTGCGCTCTTTCCTTGGCCCAAATGTAAAAATCAATATCCCTTTGTTTCAGTCCCCTATGAGGCAATGAGAGAGTGTCTGCCCGGGATCGTCCGTCGCGTCCCAGCCTGCCAACTTCCTGTCACCGCTCGCACGACTAATGGCACTCGCATTAACATGCCGCGCACTCGCACGTGCTCGGAGACGGGCAGCGCTAAATGTGGCCGTGCGAGGCCGAGGTAAATAATGATGGCGAGCGGCTTCACAGGGCTTCAGCGTCGTCCTAAATGGATGAATGAAGAGGTGACGAGGCAGCTCTGCCCCTCACACACGCCATTAATGTCATTTATGAATGTACAGGCACGCTTCATTGGAGTATGGAGAGACCTGACTGTGTGTGTGTGTGCGTGTGTGTGTGTGTGTGTCTTTCACACACAAGAAGTAACAAAGTGCTTTACAGTCAAACCAATGAAATTACCACAAAAAAACCCCCACATAATACATTAAAACGCAAAGCAAATATAAAAGCAGCATAAAATCAAATGCTAATGAAAAGCTTGTCTAAAATTGTGCATCTTAAGGTGTGTTTTAAAAGTGTCCACGGTATCCATAACTCTTAAGGGTAGAAGGAGAGCGTTGTACAGCCTGGGAGTCACTGAGCCGAAAGCACGGTCACCTCTTGTTTTAAACCGAGTTCTTGGGACAGTTAAAAGGCCCTGACCTGAACACCTCAGAGACCGCCCAGAGGTTTGTGTGTGTGTAGCAAGTCCAGGATGTATGGGAGAGCTTGACCGTGCAAGGCTCTATATGTGATAACTAAAACTTTAAAATGGACTTATAAACAAATAGGAAGCCAGTGTAATGCCTCAAGCACCAGAGTGATATGAGCACGCTTGTTGGTCATAGTCAGGAGCCTTGCAGCTGCGTTCTGTACAACTTGCAGTCTGTCCATGGATGACTTATTTAAACAAGTGTACATTGCATTACTATAATCCAAGCGTGAAGAAATAAAAGCATGAACAAACATCTCCATCTCCTTTTTAGCAACTACATGTCTTATTTTTGCAATGTTCCTCAAATGAAAGTAACGGGAACAAACATGACTGTTAAAACACAGATTTGTCAAAAATGACACCCAAATTCCTCATGCTTTTTTGTGTGTGCGTGTATGAGACTATATACTGTAGGTAGGCGTGTTTTTGAAAAGGACCTGCATCTGTACAAAAAATTAACATTCAAAAAGCAACAGAAAGATACAAATGCTTGTCAATGGGGTGGTACCCTGTAAGTACAAAATTAAAAAAGCAAAACTAAAGATAATGTGTTTTTACTTTTAGAAGGTACTTATTACGTAGTACCCCTAGGGAACAAGATCGGAATTTTTAGGGTACACTTGTGAAACGTGTACTTTAAAAGTACAAACACTATACAGTACTTTTTTGAGAGTAAACCCTCACTAAACACATGCACACATTGCATGTCCTTGCTGCGCAGTGGTAGTCTATGGTGACGTGTGTGTTTACTGGAGAGGCTATTTGATTAAATGGCAGTTATACAGCAGTGTTATCTGTGAGCAAGTGCTGCCACTATCAATGTTGGGCCACAGCTATTAGCTGGTCTGTGCACGGATGCATTCACACACCCATAACTGTGCATTTGTGTGTGTGTATACAGTATATGTAATTGATATGACTTTGTATGTGTTCCCGTATTATTTGTGTATTTCATGGTTGTTTGTTTAGGCTTATAGCTTGTGTATGTGGGTGTGTGAGTGAGTATGTTTATGTGAGCCTGAATTATGTTTGTTGTTGTTTGTGTCGGTTGTTGATCGTGTGTGCTGTCTGTTTGTGTGTGCGTGTGCGAGCAGGTGTGTGTGTGTGTGTGTGTGTGTGTGTGAAGGCCAGTATAAAGTAGCAGCCGTGCGGCGTGTCATTGAGCTTATTCAGATTCCTCGCTGCATCTGCGTAACCATGACGCTCAACCAGCCAATGAGAGCGTGGCACAGGCTGAGGAGGAAGGACAGCGTTGCTATGGCTACTGTGACAGGGAGTGTAAAGAAGGAAGGTGCCTTGCACAGAACAGCTACTATACTAGCTAAGTGTGTGCGTGTGCACGCGCGCGTGCACGTTTGTGTGTGTACCTTTGTGCATGTGCGAGAATGTGTGGCGTCCTGGACACACCCACACATTTGTAAAATTAAATTAACAACACAACAGCATTGTTACAAACTGACACATAACACAGATGATGATGGCACTGTATATACAAACACAAATAAACATCTCCGGTGCTGTGAGAAGACAATGCTCGCATACATGAGAATGCCTGATAACACAAGCTGCAAGCTGCAGTCGTGATGTTTCACACTTTGTAATTAGCAGCTGGGTCCCCCTTTGGCTAGATGTGACCCCATCTGGTGCAGTCTTGCATGCTCTGTTGTGCTGTAAGCTGGCACTTAATGGTTAGATGAATATGAGAAGCGTGTGATATGTATCCGGAGAGCTTTTGGAAAATGTCCAAATACTGCAAGTTTATTTTTGGTTTCCTGATAGTTGTCTAGGGTTAATTAATTGTTTAATGTTAGCTAAGTATCAAGCTAGCTATACTCAAACCATTTGAAGTAAAAGACCCATTTTTATTTTTTTCTCCTGTGGACCCACTTAACAGGAAATATTCTGTGGCAGGTAAAGAGGCAATGCCACATACAGTGCATGAGATTAAATGTCTCGTGCACTGCATTTTGGCTTATAAGAAAAATCCCTTTTAAGATTTTTTTGCTGATGCCACAAATTCGTGGCCGTCTGTGCATCCCAGTTTTGAAATATGTCCGTTATTCTGTTATTTGATGCAGATGCTGAAATGTATACTAATCAAACAACTCCTTGGATTCTGGAATGTGTGTAGTAAGGTTATCAAAAATATTAACTGTCTGATACGTTATTTAAACTAATGTACATGCTGTCTCTACTATTTTTTGCAAATACTGCTCAGTAAACTCTACAAACTAACGTATCTAATAACAAAATGGCGTATACAGTTTACAACATTTTTAAACATGCCACATCTGTTGAATTAAATTGCGTAAAGTGTGCACGGACATGTCTGCATTTGTTCTGCAATATGTTACTCAACAGATTTATTTTGTTTTTTCTATAGTTTGTCCCCTGTCTAGCTGAATATACACACTATCTATTTAATAGTGTTGAAAAATATAAGTGATTTGTTCAGAGAACTTAAACTTAGTTTAGAGATATCTGTCATATAAATTGAGAGAAAAAACAGTAAGCACTGCAATATTTACTTTATTCCATGCAATGTTATTTTTCCCAAATACGTTGGGCTGTTACGGCATTAGACTGGAAGAATAATAACTTGGCTTCATTGTTTAGGCTACATTTCAGAGTTTCAAGGAGTTTGTCTATGCATTATACATTCAGATCTCTCAAAGGCCTTAGGGCACTTTCCCGAATCCCCAAAATGCAAAAAAAAAAAGTTCTCTCCTCAGAGTAGACTATAACCCCCCCCCCCCATCCCCTCCAGCACCTTTCTGAGCCAGACACCAGCGTCACTGCAGCTTTGTCACCTGCCCCCCCACAGGCGACAAAAGGCAATGCTTAAAACCTAAAACCATTCTTCCATGGTGGTTCAAATGCGTCCTTTTCAGGAAATGAAATGTACGACTGCACCACTGTCTTCCACATGGCCCCATCAAATTCTACATCTCTCAAGGCCTCGTCTCACATTTTCCCCCTCCTCCTTTACATTTCCATTCCTAATCTTCTCTAGCAATCAAACAAAGACATGACACACATAAGCGTTGCCATATGAACATAAACATTTGCACTATTTCAGATACAGCCAACAACACTGCAATTTTGGCAGCGTTTCCAAATTCGTTTTCGCTCGCTTTCAATGATACCCCGAGTGAAATGTACACAGCACTACATGTAAAAATTGTTCACCAGTTTACATCTACCAAGGCTAATGTTGCAAACCCTCCCCTGCCCAACTCTAATTACCATTGTTGGCAAGTTCGTTAACTTGCTAAAGTGGACATGCTCTCGCACAGCGCAATTGTTTTTGCAGTGGAGATAATTAGTCTATAGGACGTCAACAACTTCATCTTTGCTCGAGCAGCGAGCCTTTGCAATTATGGCTGCTAACATACACATTGGAAGAGCCACTGTTGGAAAAAAGCCTTAGAATTGCATATTTTGACGTGTGGTGGCTGTGTAGGCAGGCTGCGGGTGACTCGTGGTTGAGGTTATTAGTATGTTACTATAATGGTTTTCAATTTGGGGAGGCTTGAGATTGTGACATTCTTTTTTGAGGCATAGTGCTTTTTTCTTATTGTTTCATTGTCTTTAAAGAGCTCCTATATGACTTTCTGCCACTAGATGTCATACTAGAGCAAAAAATAGTGTATTTAAACACAGGATACATGTTTGAAATGTCATAAAGTTAACAAGAATGACTATTGACAGCCTGTTATGATGTCAGGTATATTTTCATTAGCACTGAGGTTGTTTTTTTGCACATTTGTTAAGCGGCAACAGGTCCCACGTTAGCAGCCACGTGTCTCTCTCTCGCCCACAGCCGACAGTCGCGCGCCCATCCCAATGGCGGTGGTGCGCAGGGAGCTGTCCTGCGAGTCCTACCCCATCGAGCTGCGCTGCCCGGGCACCGACGTCATCATGATCGAGAGCGCCAACTACGGGCGCACTGACGACAAGATCTGCGACTCGGACCCCGCCCAGATGGAGAACACGCGCTGCTACCTGCCCGACGCATACAAGATCATGTCACTCAGGTTCGTATTGTGCACGTGCGCTGAGCTGTGGCAGTGTTTTGTGCATGTGTTGTATTCTGTACTGTGTGTGTGTGTGTGTGTAAGAAGTGCAATATGAGTGAATGAGTCACTGCTGCTAGGTAACCGATACGGTGTCTGCACTATGGTTCTCTATATGAAGTGTCATTACACTGTATGTGAGGTGATATTTCTGCCTGCTTTGCTTTATACATAACACCTACTGTAGGAACAATATAATCACTCGCTACCTCTACAATTCTGTCACAGATAGATTACCAACAATATTGTGTTTTAAGGGAATTTGTTGATGAAAACGTCGGTATATTAAAACACAATAGGACGCCACAAATTAAACAGAGATGCTTTGGGTGAGCTTGTGTATTTATTAACATTTAGTAAATAACAACATCAATATGGCCATCCGTATAGCCCAGAATATGCTGTATGCTTTAGCGCTTGCAGTGGTTTACGCTGAATGTCTGCTCCTCTTTTTAGTTCAATCCCAGCACAACTTGCTCGCTCTACTCTGTCTGTTGCATCATAGCCACCTGTCCAAACTCACACTGTGTGGCGTCGGCATTCGATTGCTTTGGCCTGGCGTTGCCTCTACATTTGCACTGGCAGCTGTAGCCTGTGTGGCCGCACTCCTACGGCCCCAGCCATCTATAATTCACACACACACATGCTCGCGAGCACGGGCACACACACACACGCACACACACACACACACACACACACACACACACACACACACTCTCTCCCTCTCTCTCTCTCTCTCTCTCTCTCTCTCTCACACACACACACACACATGCACACACACATACACCCTATCTCTCCCTCCCTCTCTCTCTCTCTCTCTCTCTCTCACACACTCTCTCACACACACACACATACACACTCTACCCAGGAGCCAGACCAGACTGTAAACTCCAATTAGCAGAGCTAGAGGCCAAACTCAATCTAGAGGAATCCTCAGTGGAGGTGACTCAGACCGGAAGCAACTGTTTATCACATATTGTGTGTGTGTGAGTGTGTGTCTGTGCATGTGTGTGTGTGTGTGTGTGTTTGCATGCACATGCTCCAGCAAGCACACACGCACACTGTGTATTTTTGCAAAGGTGCATGTGCGTGTGTGTGTGTTTGCGTGCGTTCTTTCATGCGTGTGCTTGTTAATAATTAATTTCAAGGGCCGAATCTCTGGCTCACACAGGCAGTGTGTGTGTGTGTGTGTGTGTGCGTGCGTGTACAGCTCTCTCCTCTCCAGTCCTCTTTTTGCGCTGTGTCTGTCTGTCTGCTGTTCTGCTCTCCTATTCTTCGTATGTCTGAATCTGATAAACAGTGCGTGTTCCTCCTGCCCACCGATTCCTCTGTATCACATTCTCTCTTTGTTCTCCATTCCACCACTCTCTCCAAATGCCACAGAGAGAGTGGTGGGCATGGGTGTGTACAGTAGCCCAGTTGCTCTTGTTTGTGCACGTGTAAGCGCCCGTGCGTGCGTGTGCTCATATACCACATAATTGGTCTTGATATCAAAGCATTATATCTCTGGAGGGCTTCACAAAGCTTTCTCAAGCAACCTAGTGAGGACCTGATATCGCAGCATTTCCCAGATTATCTTCCCATTGGGATACGCTGGGTTGAAGGGGAAATGAAGCCGTGGCCATGAAAGTTACGCTTAATCTGGTTTAGTCAACGGCCGACCTCAGTTCAGTGACTCACTTGCTTTTATCTGTGTGCCACTGTTTTCTTTTTTCTATTGTTTAGTTGTTTTTGTTTGCGTGCGAGGACCCTGTATTTGAAATGGCTGCCGAGCTTTCTCTATTACTATAACACTCCTTTAAAAGAATTCTTTGAAAGTTTAGTTCACCCCCTCACCTGAATCCTACCTGGAATGCTTGCCTGAAGCACCATAATTGCATCTCAGTGGATGCCAGCGTCCTTGTCAAGGTTTATGATTTTGTTCTTGTTGAATTTCAGGGTCCACAGTGCTTTCGTTTGATGCAGTATAGTGCACTCAAACTTACAGTAAGTGCAGTTCAGTGAGGCTTTCTAACCTTAGAAACATCTAATTTAAGGTACTGTATATCAGCTTACCTGCAAACTTGATCTAGGCTCAGATGACCTATTAAATATGTATTTATGCATTAATGGAGAGCCCAAGTGTCAATAAACATATCCTATTAGCATTTGTCCCTGCAACCCATCATAATTCTTCATAAGAAACCACACCAACCTCAAGCTAAGTTCTCTGTGATGAATCTTTACAAAATATATTTTGTACATGTTGTTGTATTTTTCTAAGTAGCAGCTAACCATCAAATGATAGAAAAACAGTGACTGATACTATAGCTAAGGCTTCAACACCAAGTGAATAAATTAAATGATTGTACTATACGTTGTCCTGGCTAGTACAGTAGGTGATGTAACATGGGTGGTACATTATTTAGAGGTTCCAGAGCCTGTCCTGGCAGGATCCAACACAATGAGTACAGTTTATCGTGGTTTATAGTGTGTGTATATTATATTTATACATTATATATTAATAGTCTTTTTATTTTTGTACAGTTTATTCAGTACCAAACAATATTTTTATTGCAATAAAGGTGAAATTCCCATTGTTCCCATTTATATGGAAACAATTTGAATGGGCGTTAAAGTGGGGTTAAATTAAAATGTTGAAATAGTCAATAGTAATAAAATATCTAAATGTATTATGTATTAAGTCAACATATACACTGCCAAAAAATGCCCTTTCAAACAAATATAAGTGCACATATATCAGTTATGAGTTTACTAATGCTTTAAACAAGCAAAACTGGCTGCCAGTGCAGTAATTGAAATTCAGTTGATAAGATTTCTTAAATTAAGTGCATATTTACACAAATTAAGTCACCAGATAAGCCATTAATATTACTATAAATAGATTTCAAATCTAAAAACAAGATCATCACACTAAGTTAGATGTAGTTTTTGCAATTTTACAATTCAACCAATCATTGTGTGGGCATGTCCAAACTTGAACCCCATATGAAGACAGAAATAATACAATAAAATAAGTACAATTATCAAACAGAAATAAATGCAGTACAATTATCAATAAATCAACATGAAATGTTGGAATGATATTGGATGCATCCTGAAATGCAAACTCTGAAAGGCTTTGTAGATTTGCCTTTCCAGGCACTATCAGATTTAGAAGCTCACGGACATAAAAGCAACTTAAAGGCTCCTGGGGCGATGCTTTAAAACATCTCCCGAGAGAAGGAGCGCTGATAAGCACCTTTAAAACCACTCTGGGTATAGACCATGTTCAGCCATGGCGGGCGTCGACACTACAGAAACACAGAAGCACATGTATTCTGCCTGTTGTTCGCTGCCTGAAGCGTAAGTGATAAGATTGCGTTTAACCGTATTTAAACACCTCCAAACACCTCCACCACCTGGGGACTCAGGAGGGAAGGTGAGAGTGAAGGCTGCTGGGTCAGGCCTGGCCACCTGTGACCCCACATCCACACACACACACACACACACACACACACCCCTCCGCAGTCTGGAAGAAGACCCCAGCTTTCTGGCAGATAACATCTTTGTAGGGATGTATGAACGCACATGCACATGCACGCTCACACACGTTGATGCATGCCCTTGCGAGTACTTGTGCGCTCGTGATTGTGGGGGCATGCTCAATGTGTGAGTGTGTGTGTGGGTGTGTGTGTACACACATTTTCAGGAAGTGAGAGAAAGCGTTGTATATCACCTTCTTAGCTCGGTCAACCTCTCTTGGCAGCCTGTCTCTTCAGAATTGAAACTTCAAAGTGCTATAGGCTCCTAGACGTGTGTGTGTGTGTGTGTTTGCTGGTTTGCACCGATGCACGGCCTTCAACGTTAGTACGCTAGCTAGAGCATGCACTTGTTTGGAGAGCAGGAGAAGGCGTGCATGTTCAGCAGTCTCTGTAGTTCACCTCCAGCCCTGTCGGTCCTTTAAACAAGATGGCCGCCTTCTTGAACAAATGCAGGTTAAGTGGTTGAGTGGTGAGACCTGGGAAATAGAGAGGAATTGAACCACCATACATTGCATGTATGTTCACTACAGAATCATCGTTAGTCAAGTTAACACAATAAGCTTAAAGGGCATATACCACTAGCACAAGCAACATGTAATTACTGTTAAATAAGCTAGTGACGTACTTGAGATTGCATAGGTCTTTTGTGACTTTTGAAAGCAGTTGAAGCCAAACTATTTATTGTGAGAGAGAGGGAGAGGGAGAGAGAGGGAGGGAGAGGGAGAGAGAAGGAGAGAGGGAGAGAGAGCTGGCAGAGTTGGACTCACTAGGACGTTGGTGATTAGCTCCTCTTCCTTTTCCCTTCTCCCTCCATTTCCCGCCACAGTTCCCACTGAATGAGGTCATATCTAGAAATGTCCTACATAGTGTGTGTGTGCGTGCGTGCATGTGCATGTGCTGCCACCCTCATGCAGTCGCCACGGTTACAGGAGATGCCCCACGGCACCCTGGGAGTCCGACTGTCACTGTGCCTCAGTGCAGTAATTAGGGCCCACACGAACATGGAGACATATGTACACACACACACGCACACACGGCTGCACGCAAACACACACATACTGTACACAAAGGAGAAAGAAAGAGGGGAAAGGACGTAAACAAACATGTTACCTTCCTTCATGTGCAACAGCGCAAACAACAACTGCCTTCGTAATATTAATAATACACTGTTGACAGAGCTGCCTGCCAGCCTTGCGTACATTTATCATTTATCGTGACAGACAGTCAGACCTCCCCTCATGTAACTACGACCTGCATGCTGTAGCGTTAGCTGCACCATCCCACCGCCGTCATGCTAACCGCAGTTAGCATGCTCTGCCGGGCACCGCCTGAGTCTAGACGACTGTATCTCTCACACACACACACACTGACATGCTCGCAGATAGGCGTGTGACTCACTGCCTCAGAGACACGTCTCCGCCCTCTGACTAACTCGCTCGCTGCCGCGTCGCCTCGGCGACAGTAGTGAGTGGCATAAGAAACAGGGGTACGAGGACAGGGAAGACCCCCCCCCACCTCCCGCGACTTCAGTACATCAAGAGGCGATTTCTGTATGTGTGTGTGTGTGTGTGTTTGTGTGTGTGTGTAGTGGACAGGGGGCTGTTGTCAGCTGGTGTAACGGGATGGGGGAGGGGGGGCAGTTGCAGCGGTTGTCACCCAATCAGGTTCTTAGGTGCGGCGGGATCTCGGCAGGTGCCGTTTGATTACACACTGATTTGTTGTGGGGAACAAACAGGCTTAGCAGCGCAGGAATGTTGCTAGGTGGAATCAGCGGGAAGGGGGGGTGTCTACATTATAGGCGCGCGTCCCAGAATTGGATGACGGTGAGGCGGTTGCCATGGTTACTGCTGGAAGAGGACGGGAGAGATGGCTGAGCTTAAGAAAAAAAAAACGCAATCAGCCAAGTAGCCTACATGCTATAGAGCGAGAGAGGCAGGGCTTTGCGTGTGTGTGTGTGTGCGTGCGTGTGTTTGTGTGCGTGTGTTTGTGCGTGCATGTGTGTGTGTGTGTGTGTGTGTGTGTGCTTGTGTATGTGCACACAGTAATACTCTTCTTTTTCCATACAAAATAACACAGAAATGCAAAGCAATATGATTTAGCTGTCATCATATAATCTTTATAAAGGATGTACAGTATATAATATATAAATGCATGCATCACATAGGTTGTGTATCACTTGGATATTCTCATTTAATTCTCACCTGACTTTCAAACGAAAAACAATACATATATATTTTTTAATCTGCCCTCCACCCGCCCCTAAAAAATGCAATTATGTGCCAACATGCGAACAATTTACAAAATACTTGCACCTTCCAGAGGTAATACTAAAATATTCAATCTCATTCTCCAAGTCGTGAGCTGAGCAGTAAGGATGGATAGCAATATGCATTGTATCATGTGCCTTGATTTGCATACAGCCGGTTCGCTTATATTTCTATGCACAAAGCTAGCTTGCAACCACGTGTAGTCATATCGTTTGTCTCCGAGTAAAAATAATTGCTTTGTTCCTCATTTTATAGTCGTGTTTATTCAGATACATTTTGTATTTAATGTGTAACACAAGTTTAACACAAAATATGCCCATCTGGCAAGTAGTTATTCCTTGATGTCTTTTTGTTTTGTTAACAGCAAACAGAGACGTATTATATTATGAAGTCTGTTTGTGACTATTTATTTAAATAAATCTAATCTATTTTAAATGTAGAGATCACAACTTCAAACAGGATAAAGCTCCTTTTGTCCTTGCACGTCACTCTCCAGGTCCAAGAACAGGTAAAAGTACACTTCCCTGGCTTGTGTTTTAAGCAAAATCATTAATATAAGCTCACACAGTTTTTGGGTTAAGGGTAGAAATGTGTGCGTATAGCAGGGCTATTCAACTCCGGTCCTGGAGGGCCGCACCCTGCATGTTTAAGATCTCTCCCTGTGCCAACACAAGGTAGAAGCCTGATGAGGACCTATTCATTTGAATCAGGTGTGTTGGAGCAGGGAGAGATCTACAACATGCAGGGTGCGGCCCTCCATGACAAGAGTTGAATATCCCTGGTATAGAGCATGACTTAGGAGAAGGAGTTGAGAGCAATGTGCTCTGCTCAACTTTCCTTCCACTTTCATTTGTTCCAAAATATTATAAAGTTACAAAACAGACAAAACAATACAATAATATAATATTACAATACAGGAGCTTCATAAAAGAATAGCCTTTGCACCGCGGACGTAGATGCAAGTAAATAAATAGATGCAAAATATATCATATAAATATGCATATGATAATTACAATTTGTTATAGTCATCATGCATCATTATCATCAGAAAACAATTAAAATACGAACAACAGCACCATCACTGCCATCTGCCCCTCTAGCCTGAGTTCAGGAGGGAAATGGAATTGAATGAATGTTTATATGTATTCCTCTTTATATGGGGGAATCTAAACCACAGCCCCAGGTCTGTGGCCAGCAGCCACCTGTAGATGGGGAAAAAAATACATGTTTGTATAACACCTGTTCTAGCCAAAATGTGGATTCTGGACACAAATCAAGGAGTGCTCCTTTAATCTCATGTTCACACACACAAACACACACACACAGTTCCGTGTGGGTATGTCAAGCAAAATCCATATTAATAATACAACAGGCTCCTAAGCTGTTTCCCATGGGGAAAACAACATTATTTTACCCACAGCTTGTCTGACAGGTTGATCGAGAAGTGACAGGATCTCATTCAGGGACCGCAGGGGAGAGATGTGTGTGTGCATGTGTGCGCGTGCGTGTGTGTGTGCGTGTGTGTATGTGTGTGTCGATGTATGAGACAGAGCGAGAGGTCAAGGTCTGACGATTGTTCTGAATTACCAATATTTCTGGAACAGGATACAAAGCCACCTGTTTGGTACCCCAAGGTCTCTCAGAAGACAAAACGCTCACACACACACGCACACACACACGCACGCACGCACGCAGGCACGCACACACGCGCACACACCTACACACCTACACACACACACACATGCACCTACACACACACACACACAAACGCACCACACATGCACACATAGGCACGCACACACACACACACGCACATGTACACGCACACACACACACACACGCACCTACACACATGCACACATAGGCACGCACACACACACACGCACACGTACACGTACACACACACGCACACACACTCACACACACACATATCCATCCTTCAGACACAGCTGCACACTTTTGCTTTAGCGCTCACCCATCTCTGTCAGTCCCTATCCCTACATCTCACTTCAATTACTTACTCCAGTCCGGCTCCCCGCGCCCCCCCTGCCCCCGCAGATCACCTCCGTTATTCCCTTCATCTCTGCCCCCCGCTTCCCTCCTCCAGACAGCCCTATAAGTGTATATAACTGCATCAGGGAGCTAATAAAGCAGAAACTAGGCCAGTAGGAGTGGAATCTCATATGTGGTGTACGTGTGTGTGTGTGTGTGTGTGTGTGTGCATGTGCGTGTGTGCACACGTGCACCCGTGTGTGAGTGTGTGTGTGTGTGGTTAGAGAGAGGGAGAAGAGACAGAATGAACCAAAAGGGTCTAACTGCATAAAGGCACTCTGGGGCAGGGGCACTGTCTGGCATGTGGGCGGGGCAGGGGCACTCTCGGGCATGTGGGTGGGGCTTTGAAATTCTGATCGTAATATAGGCTGTTATTGAGTTGAGTCCAAACTGGATTGTCTGTGGGTAACTATAGAATTAGGGTGACACTACTCAGCCCAGGGACTTTATGTATATGAACAAAATGTATGCAATACTACATATGCAGTGGGGCACTAGTTAAACTACATTTCTGAGTAGAGCGGCAGTAGCGGCGCTGTTTTCTGAATCAAATAGCTTTTCAGTAGCGAAGCTACTAATTGATCAAGTAGTGCGGTAGCGTCCACAGAAGCTACATTTTCCCAAGCATTTCTGAATCTGCAGCTCAAGCTTAAGTCTTGATACAACTGCTAAGAATCAATACGTGAAGCCATCACATACACGGACCTAGGCTACATGTGTAGCCGACAGAAGCACTTCCGTATGACGGTGATGCGTAGACTTATCACTGCGCTGATGCCTGAGACTTTGATGTAAGGGATTGAGGGGGAATAAAGACAAGAATGTTTAATAAACAGTTGAACTGAACAGTTTTGCCCTGTTTATTTGTTTGTTTGACTTACACTTTGAATGTTGGTACAAAAAAATAGCTTAAATGTAGTGAACTATTTAACGCAGAGTAACAAGCTCAGCTCACTACATTTTCAATGTAGCTTGCCAGACACTGTACTTACGTTAGTTTATGGATTCTGCCAGGTGATTATTTCCTTCATTAATTCTTCATTAAAGAATACATTCTGTTTAAAGACCAGAAGAAGTGGATTATTATTCAAAATATACTGTACAATAACTAGTTATACAATTCAGATGTATATAGACTTGTATATAATTATGTAGTCAAAATAGTGATGTTGAAAATTGGGGAATTAAATAACTACTTTGGTTTATGGCAAATACGTCTCATTAAATTGTTGAATACCAGGCCAAACAGTGTCAGTTCCCTTGGCCCCGCATACAGACTACACACTGCAGTCTGTGTTTGACCGTCTCCTAAACATGGTCTTCTGTCATTGAGAGGAATTGTGATGACTGTTGTTATACTAATAAAAAACATTGGGCAAAATATGATTAATATTGTGTTAACTGTAGCAGGGCATCTGCAATTTTCTTTAAACTGCATCAACATGACGGAATATTATGTTGATGTTGTTAAAATACATGTGTATATGGTGCTAATTTTATTAACGTTTATGGACAAAAGATTGATCTCGAAATGCTAGAATGAAATCGTTGGTTAACTACTCAACCATTGAGACACTGCTTTAAACTCAAACTCAAAAACAAATTAGTTTGAACAGCTGATTTACAAAGGCACGAGCAAACGTTTATTCTTCCAGCATAGACTATCGCTTTTTTTCTTTGGTCATACGCTTATACTTTACTGTTGAGATATTATTTTACCAACTCAAAAACAAATTACTGCTTGAACTGCTGATTTAAAGGGACGAGGAAACGTGTATTCTTCCAGCATTCATATAATAGCCGTTCGCTTCTTAATTGTTCATAGAGTATGAGACTCAACTCGAGACACTATTTTTAACTCAAAAACATATTACTGCTTTTACAAGTTGAGGTGTTTGTTAAATACATAACAAGATTCAATAGTTTCAAATTGTTTACATCATAGTCTAAGTGCACTCTACTTTCTGCTTCAACTACTTGTTTTGTAAAAGAATTAAACTCATTTCAGCGCAACAATTCCCAAATCCCGCCCACAGGCCTGAGAGTGCCCCTGCCCCGCCCACATGCCCGACAGTGCCCCTGCCCCAGAGTGCCCTTCTGCAGCTAGACCCTTCTCGAATGAACAGAGAAGAGAGAAGACAGTGAATAGAAAAGAGTGAAAGAGATAGGAGAGAAAGGCAGAGTGAATATAAAAGAGATGCTGTTGAAGAGAGGCAGAATGAAGTGAGAGAGAGAGAGAGAGAGAGAGAATCTGGTCTTTTTTATCCTATTCCGGCCTATTGTCTATAGGCAAATGGTTTTCTATGATATTAGCAGCCATATGAAAGCTCTCTGCTCTGGTTTATGGCCTTCTAATATTATGTAACTAAAACTCTCTCAGGTGCAAGGTTTTTTTTGTGCGTGAATTTTCTTCTCCTATTTCCTGCAATTTATTTCTACTATATTAACACTTTAATGTATTGAGTTTTTTTGTGTGTTTGTGTGCCTGTGGGTGTGTGTAGTGTATGATAAATAACATGTTTGTTGTAACTATAAACATCCTAGAATTGCAGAACATTTGCAACATCTCTGAATAATCCTAGAACACCATGTGAGTACGTTATAAACATACCCTAAAGTAGACACCTTCTCGTCACGTTAAACACCAAACACCAACAAATGTTGTAAAACACTTTGTAAAACATTCTGGATACAAAACAATCATGTTTCTTCCTAAAGTTAAGCAGTGTGTTTGTAATTTAGTGTTTGTATTGCAATGTTTATTTATAATTGTGACCACATCTTCGTCAAGATTTGAAGCCCCATTCATGTTTGGATGTGGTTCTGTTGTTTGTGGATCTAAATACCAGTCTACATATGCTGTTGATAACCCAAATGTATTAGAATCAAATGTCAGTAAACAAAGAAAGCAGTTCAAAAAGGCTTTAGAAATAAAGTATTTCAAGACCTTGACTTGCCCTTTGTTAAATTATGCACAGAAACAAAACCAAAGTTTATCACTGAAAAAAAACCACCTTCAAAGTTACTAAATTTCTATTGTGGACAAACTATCTCTTCCCATACATCTTCAATGTGTGCGTTTCTCTTTATTATTGAAATTCAATTGTGAAAGCTAGGGTGTGTGTGTGTGTGTGTGTTCTGTGCAAGCTACCTAACAATGTGGGTGAGTGAGAGGAGAAGACAGCATGGTGACTTCAGATGGCACACCATGTGTCCATATGGCCTGTTTAAACTGCTACAGAACTCTCCCCGGGCATTCTAGCGGGGCAGCGCTGAAAACACTGAGGTTTTAATGTCCAAACTTTGCTATCGTTTGGTTGGGTGGTGCTCTGTAACGTGAAGCAGCCTATACATCCACGTCCTTGCATATTCTGTGGTCTGCGGCTTCAAGTTCTGCGCAAATAGTGCATTTTCTTTTTTTGACTGATTTTTTTTTTTTTTTTGTTCTCTACAGTTTATGTGGGTTTATGTATGGTCTTTATAGATCTAAAATACCTGTACATGCGTTAATAGTATTATAAAATGTACAGAATATGTTTATGACAACACGTTATGGTTTCTGCTGTGTGTTGACAATTCTGCAATAGTCATACAGTACACAATATGTGCTACCACAGTATTCATGGTGTTTGCAAATGTTTACAGTTGGTCTCATTGCTTCTAGTTGAGAATTCATTCTTTGTACATAATATTTATGGGTCATTAGCAGACCAGTGTTCTGGTAGTATGCTATAGAGTCTTTCTAGGTGCATGAAAGTGTTGTAGCTATTGTGAGTGAACTGTGTTCTAAAGCTGTATAAAGAACAAAGCCCATTGGCGTTGATGTTATTTTATTGGCATTTGAAACGTAAAGACAATTTGAAGAAGGAGCTCAATAATCTGCAGAGATTTCATGCATTTTTGTGAATATGACGATTAAGAAATACTGTACAACCGCGTTCTAAAGCTTGGCGTCATCGCAAGTCAGACGCCGCCAGTGGGCGTGTCCTTTGAGAATGCCAGATATACTGTATGGTGGTTTGTATGTTTATGTAGGTGCATGGGTGTTTTGACATCGCTCTAGAACAACTGGAGGTGTTTCAAGTGTTCCAGCTGTTCCCAGGTGTCAAATAGAGAGTTCTAGAATGTTCTTATCAGGCTTACGCAACAGAGTTTGCGTAGGAGTTTGATGTCTCCAGACCGAGTGTTCTCAGATGGCATTCAAGAGGACTGGTGAGGATTTATGCGTCACTCACTTTCAGACGCCTCTCCAAAATGTCCGAGGATTAGTTCCCAGCTCTCACTTGCTCTGTAATTATACAGTTCCTCAACACATCTGTGCTAAAAGCAAACACACTACAGCGCGTGCACGCACACACCCACATGCTCAGAAATGTTCTCCCCTTTTATGCCCACTGGCGTGAGAGCGTGCGCGCGTGCGCGCGTGTGTGTGGCACATTCACATGCGGTCCATCAGCGTGAATGGGGCTCTGTGTTTACACATAGGGAAACAGACAGGAAGAGAGAGAGAGCAGAGGGAGGTCAGACAAGTTAAGTGAAAAACAGCAGTGCCCACTGCAGTATAGCATAGCTGTCTCATGCCTGTTTGTGTGCGTGCGTGTGTTTCATGTGTGTGATTTTCACAGTGCAGGGAAGAAAGCCAGCAGGCGAGGCAGTATCCAGGCCACAGCCTGTTTTATTTTTTTATTATTTTTGATGTGGCCATGCTAATTAAAATAGGAGATTTTCTGCCAACACCAAGGAAAATAAACAGGCAAACGATGGAGCCAATTCACCATTTGAGGCGCTGTGAATAAGTGATTGTTTGTACGTTTGTGTGTATGTGCACCCAGGCTGGTCATGGATACAATGTATCTCTGCACATTGTCCTGTCTGTATATTTAATGTGCAGTATGTTGGAGCCACTGTACATAACTTTACATGCACATGTTTTGTGTCACGTGCAAGCCCCACCGCCTGACTCACGGTGGGTCTGAACAAGGACAAGTATTTTCTGTCATTTGGTGTGTCGCTACCGGCAACGCCGTGGGATAAGCCAAGCGGCCACTGGGGAGGGGGGGGAGAGAGAGAGAGAGAGAGAGAGAGAGAGAGAGAGAGAGAGAGAGAGAGAGAGAGAGAGGATGGAAGACAAGGTATCAT
>JAODLL010046441.1:0-20047 GCA_026546735.1 Forbesichthys agassizii | reverse complement strand
TGTTAAAAGTATTTATTTCTTGATGACCGAATTATTTTTCTCAGAATAAATGTACTTCACATAAAGGTTGCATGTTGCTCATGTATTTCAATGTGACATCAAGCCAATTCACCAAAAGTTGAATTTGTATAATGCTTTTTACTCAAATTTAACAGGGGTGCCAATAATTGTGGAGGGCACTGTATATATATATATGTATGTATATATATATATATATATATGTGTATATATATATATATGTGTATGTGTATATATGTGTATATATGTATATATGTGTATGTATGTATATATATATGTATGTATATATGTGTATGTATATATATATATATATATGTACACTTTTTTTTCCTTTCTTAATTTGTATTTTAAAGAACCTGCAGTGGTCGAAATTAAACATAGCCTACCATAATAGAATTGTAACAAATTGTTTATTTTTTATGGAGAAGGCCATGAAGATCATCATGGACCACACACCCCACAAACTCTTCAACTCAGACATAACAAACCTTAACCAGCAGGTTGAGTTTTTGTTTCCCTTGGTATCCTCAGACTGATAACAGCTGACATGGCTACTCACTGTATACCCATTGCAATTTTTACAGTCACTATAGGGCCATACTGTTACATGCTTTTTTTTCTTTTTATCATCAAATATATACATTTTATTGTTACTTGCAAAACAACACACATACCACAAATATGAAAATAAACAGCTAAATTTTAACCCAACAGCTATTTAGTTAATTAAAAATCTAAACCTATTTTACAATGAATGTCAACTTGTAATACATTTTGGGAATTATTAGGGCATATATCTATGCAAGGTTATAGGAAACGGGGGATAAAAGCTTTAACAAGACCATAGTAATTTCCATAAAACTTTTTAACGTTGCTGAGAAGATGAACCTTGCTAAGCAAACATGTCCAGTTCCCATCTTGTTTTTGCTGAAAGAAAGAAAAAAGTTATTTTTATAATTCTGTCTGGTTCATTATTTAATGTTGTATACAGTAAGTGTGTGGTTAATTATTGTGTATGTTGTATACAGCAATACAGAATGTTCAAGACTGTTCTACCTGAAATGGCTGTCCCCTCCTTGGTCTCAGCTGCTACACCCACACCATATTCATTTTCCCCGGTAATTCTGAAGAAGTAAATTCCACCCTCCTCTAGGTCAGGTACCTTGTAGGACAGACGCTGACAGCTGTCTGTGAGCCTGCTCCAGCCTTTTTTGCTAATATCTTTTATGTCCACCAGGTATCTTTTAACAGGAGATCCTCCCTCATTCTCTGGAATATCCCAGGCAACAGTGGCAGAATTATTGGTCACATCTTTGACTCTGAGGTGAGTTGGGGGTCCAGGGGAGTCCAGAACTCTTACATTCAAGGTCAGGTTGGCAGTGCCAGCGACATTCTGCAGTTTGACAGTGTATTTACCAGAGTCATTGCGTGTTGCCTGTTCAATGGTAACTGATGTGGTAGAGTTTGTATTGTTAATCACACCCCTGACTCTCAGATCAATATCTGCTTTGTCCCATGTAACAGTGGGAACAGGTTTGCCCATAAAAGGCACGGTTAAAGTCAAGGAGCTTCCGGCTTTAACAGTGAGTGTCTTCCTCATCTCATTGCAGATATCGATCACCGGTTTCTCCTCTCTTTCGATGGCAACTTGGGGATCTGATTCTAGGCTGGGCTCACTGACTCCAATCTTGTTAATGGACCTGACAATAAACACATACTCTTCTCCTGAGACAAGCCCACCCACTGTGAACACTGTGTGTTCTGTGTTTAGAACCCCAACACTCCATTGGTCTTCGGCTGTTCTTCTGTATTCAACACTATAGCCAGTTACAGCTGCCCCACCATCAAACAATGGCTTGTTCCATGACAGAGTAATAGAGGACCTGGAGGAATCAGTCGCCATAGGCTTTGCTGGAGGGGAAGGTAGAAACTTTGGGTCGTCTGCCAGCACCAGCGGACAAGGGACACTGGGAGCACTTAGTCCTGCATTGTTCTCAGCAAAGACTCTGAATTCATATTCACATCCCTCACGCAGGCTGGCGGCTTTAACTCGCAGGTCATACACAGGTTTTTTATTGACTCGAATCCAGCGCAGGCCCTGCTTCTCCCTCTTTTCAATGATGTAACCACTGATGGAACTTCCTCCGTCAGAGGGAGGTCTCTTCCAGCAGATGGTCATAGCTTCACTGGTTGCAGCTGTGACCTCCACATCAGTAGGAGGTGACGGAACCGTGAAGGGGTCCACAGCTTTGATGGGCTCGCTTTCAAGTACCTCACCCTCACCGTACTTGTTCACTGCTCTGACCCTGAATAAGTATTCGTTTCCTTTAAGCAGCTTGCTAATTTTGCATGTTGTTGCAATCAGGTCACCATAAACTAGTGTCCAGGCTATACGACTGGTTTCACACTTCTCAACAATGTAGTGCATTATTTCAGCACCGCCAGTCTCATAAGGAGGCCCCCATTTTAAGGTGCATTTCTCTGATGAAAGTCCAGACACTTCCAGTGGTCCGGCAGGTGGTCCAGGCCTGTCAAGCACCTTGCAGTTGATAGTCTTGGATTTGGTGCCCCCCACATTCTGTAGTGTCAGGCTATACTGGCCAGAGTCTTTCCTGATGCATTCTCTAATAATCAGAGAAGTATGTGTCTTTGTTGAGGTCACCTCAATCCTCCCCTTGGTGTCAATCTTTCTATCATTCTTAGACCAGGACACCATAGGATGGGGACGGCCAGAGATCTCAGCATCTATTCTTAGTAGTTCTCCTGCATTGACAACAACTACCTGTCTAAATTTGTCCTCTATGGTAATGGTGGGTGAATTTACATCATGTTGTACTGTAACAGCTCCAGTTCCCTCTGAAGGTGCACTGAAAAGCTCAGCTGCATTTCTAGCAATAACACGGAAATCATATTGTGCCCCCTCTGTGAGGCCTGCCACATCTAAGTAAGTCTCGAGTAGATTGGTGAAATTGCACTTCAGCCAACAGCCTTCTGGGAGCTCCTTATGCTCAACAATGTAGCCAGTTATTTTGGCACCCCCGTCATATTCGGGTTTCTCCCAGGAGAGAGAAACAGAACTATTAGTTATGTTTGTAACGGTGAGGTTGTTTGGAGGATCACATTGGTCTCTGGCAGCAACAGGCTCTGAAGCCTTACTACACTGTCCAAGACCAGCCATATTCTCAGCAAAAACACGGAACTCGTATATCAGGCCCTCTTCAATACTTGTCACTTTATACTGATTCTCAGTCACCAGGCCTCTATTCAACTTAGTCCAAAGAATGCTGCTTTGGTCTTTGTACTCAATGTGATAACCAATTATAGGGCTGCCACCATCATATTCTGGCCTGCTCCATGCAACTGCCATGACAGACTTTGAAGCATTAACAATGTGAAGGCTTATTGGAGGACCCGGGGGCTTGAAGGGATACTGGGCAACTACAGGTTCAGAGTCAACAAAGTGGCTCTTGCCATAGCGATTCTCAGCGGCAATACGGAACTGATATTCAGTGCCTGGTGTCAGACGGGAAATTTTCATTGATGTTCTGGCAATTGTAGCTGATACTGTCTGCCAAATTGTGGAGGTTGTATCCCTCTTCTCGACAACATAGTTATTTATTTGACATCCTCCAGTGTATTCTGGGGGTCCCCATGACAGTGACACAAAGTCAACACTGATCTCATCCACTCTAATGTAACTTGGTGGGCCAGGCCGGTCAAAAACATTGACAAAGATCACAGCTGATTTTGTTCCAACTGAGTTGCTCAAAGTTATCTCATACTCTCCGACATCCATCTTTGTTGCATCTTTGATAGTGATATGAGACAATGTCTCAGATGAGAATACATTTATCCTGCTGGTTTCTTTCAGGATGTTTCCATCTTTTTTCCAGACCACCTCTGGCTGCGGTATACCTCTGAATTGAACATCAATCTTTAAATCATTTCCTGACTTCACACTAAATGTGTCAGACAGCAAATTAATGGACGGTTCAACAGTGATGTCATTCACTGTAACAGGTGTCAACAGGGACTTTGGTTCACTCTTTCCCTTGTCATTCACTGCTGTTACTCTGAATATATATGTATCTCCTGTTGACAGACCATTTATTGTTGCTTCCAGTGCTTTACTCTCTGAACATATTGTCCATGTATCATCTCTGCTAGCTTTCATTTCCACAACATAGCATGTAACTCTGCTTCCACCATCATGACCAGGTTTTTCCCATGAGAGTCTCACACTGTTGTTTGTAATGTCACCAACTGTGACTTTACCTGGTGGCAGAGGCGCTTCAGAAACCTTGACAGCCTCGGTTGTCTCTGCTGGCAGTCCCACACCAAACTCATTCACAGCCAGAACACGGAAATAGTAAAAACATCCTTCCTGGAGGTTGTCAATCTTGTACAGATTTCTGACACAATTGCTACAGACGCTTGTGAATGTCATTCTGGCCTCCTCTCTTTTCTCAACAATGTAGTGAGAGATCTTTGCTCCTCCGTCAATGAAAGGTGGCTCCCAGGAAATGGATAGAGAGTTTCTCTTTACATCCCTTACTTCAAGATTAATTGGTGCACTGGGAGAATCTAAAACTCTGACATTGATGAAAGCTGATTTTGAACCACAGCAATTCTGAAGAGTTAACACATACTTCCCTGTATCAAATCTATTGACATTTTCAATCAGTAACACGGTGTAAGAGCGGCCGACTTCAATTTGAGCATGCTCACTGATAATGCCATCTGACTTTGACCATTTGACCTCAGGCTCTGGTCTCCCTCTGATGGCTACAAAGAGGCGCAAGGTGGAACAAGAACGAATGCTCATAATTTTTCTCAAATCGGCATCCAACTCAACTTCAGGTGCCTCTAGTTTTTCAGCAGCGGTTACAGACTCAGGCAGATCTACATGTTCACCCAATCCAGCAATGTTCACTGCACGTATACGAAAGTTGTATTTCACATTCTCCCTAAGTCTTTTCACAGTGTAGCGTGTGTCCTCTACACCTGTAGCTGACGTGCATGTGCTCCATTCGGCCTCCTCTGCTTCTTTCACCTCAACTACATATCCACTAATGGCTGCTCCACCATCATAGATGGGCATAGACCAAGCCAGAGTCACAGAATGGTTTGAGTGGTCTGTCACTTTGGGGTTTGTAGGCGGGCCAGGTGGATAAGTAGCTTCACAGGCCTTAATGTACTGACTTGGCTCACTGGTTGCACCAACACCAGCAGCATTCTCTGCCGACACTCTGAACTCATAGCAATGTCCCTCAGTGAGCCCTGTGCATCGAAAACGAAGGTCATTTAGTCTCCGCTTGTTGCATTTTGTCCACCTGATAGCATCTTTATCACGCCTTTCTAGGATGTATCCATCTATCTCTGAGCCCCCGTCACTATCGGGCCTTTCCCAGGTCAGTAATATAGAGTCTGAGGAAACAGAACTCGCTTGAGGGGTTGAGGGTGCACTTGGTGTGGTAAATGGGTTTAGTGCAACAAAAGGGTCTGAGTCCAACGGTTCCCCAACACCAAATTTATTTACAGCAGTGATTCTAAATATATATTCTTTTCCTGGCACCAGTTTGGTAACCTTGTAACTAAGAGCGTGTATTTGGGGCTCAACGGTTGTCCATGAGACTCTGCTGGTCTCCCTTTTCTCGATAATAAAGTGAGAAACAGTCGCGCCACCATCATTTAAAGGGTGGTTCCAGTAGAGGTGACATTTCTCAGCACTAACAACCTTTACCTTCAGAGGTCCTTCTGGTGGACCTGGTCGATCTAAGACTGTTACACTAACTGGAATATTCACAGTTCCACCAATGTTACTCAGGCTTAAGACAAAATGCCCTCCGTCTGCTCGTGTACACTCCCTGGTAGTCACAAATGTATGAGTGAGGGAGGTTTTGATTTCCATTCTGGGTGTGCTTATGTCAATTTGCTTCCCATCTTTCAACCACATGATCTCTGGAAGGGGCTTTCCGAAGTATTTAGCTTCGATAGAAAATGTCTCACCTGCCTGTATAATAGTCATGGTCTTGATTTTAGGGTCTATTGATGCTGTGGGTGCCTCAATGACATCCTCAGCAATGAGTGTTAAACTGGAAGAGGGTGCACTCCAAACACCTGCACCATTTTTGGCTGTTACTCTGAACTCATAACTCTGGCCTCCTGTCAGGTCAGTGACTGTAAACTGAGTTTCCATTATATTGGTGAAGTTAGCCTTCATCCATCTGCCATCTGGCAGATCCTTTTTTTCAACAACATAGCCTCTGATGCTGCTTCCTCCATCATATAGAGGTTTTTCCCACTGTAGTGTGATGTGTTCCCTAGTAATTACAATAGCATTGAGCCCTTTAGGTGGATCACATGGGTCTCTAGCCACATAGCAATCAGAAATCTTGCTAGATGGGCTTATTCCTGCTATATTTTCAGCAAAAACTCTGAATTCATACTCAATACCCTCCTCTAGCCCTGTTGTTTTAAAGCGAGCATCAGGTATAACAAGCTTGTTCAGCTTGGTCCACAAAATGCTATTCTTCTCCTTCCGTTCGAGGTGATAACCAATAATGGGGCTACCTCCATCCTTGCCAGGAGGTTCCCATTCAACTACCATGTTGTATTTTGATACTGTGGACACAAAGGGGGTACCAGGAGCATCAGGCTTACTAAAAGGATACTGTGCAACCACACTAGGGGAGGTGATTGCTGCACTCTTCCCATACCTGTTTTCTGCAAACACTCTGAACTGGTATTCATTGCCTGTCTTCAGTTTAGTTGCCCTGATTGTGGTTCTTACAGTTGTTGCTGACACCGTCTGCCATTCTGTAGTTGAAGTGTCACGTTTCTCCACTAAATAGTTATCTAGCTGACAGCCTCCTGTGTATTCTGGTGGATCCCAAGAGAGAGAGACGAAGTCGGAACTCACTTCATCAATCCTTATAGGACCTGTAGGTGGGTCAGGCCGTTCCAGAACAATTACAGTTATTTCTTCTGTTGCTGTTCCACTGCTGTTTCTTGCTATGACAGTGTATTGGCCAGAATGATCCCTGCTAGCATTTTTAATACAAAGAGTAGTTGAGTTGGCTTTATTTGAAAAATATATCTTTGTTGACTCTTTGATCGTCTGATCATCTTTTTTCCATTGGAGTTTTGGTGCTGGATGTCCAATCACTGGGATCTCTACTTTCAGATCTTCACCGCCTTTGACAGTGAATGTGTTGAATATTATCTGGAGTTTTGGTGTTATATTTTCCTTATCTTTAGCAGATTTCTGCTCTTTCTTATGTGAATTGTCAAGTAGGCCTGAAATTAAAAAAAATATATACATATTTCAATAAGTTCGATTCATTTGAAAACATGTATTTAAGGCCACCACAGATTATCTTTTTGTATTAACTGATTAATTTAGCTGATGTTGGATTGTACAGTATACAGTAATAATAATAATGTCACTATTTTGATAAAATCACCATGCAAGCCTCTCTGAGAAACATAATAAATTGATGTTTTCAGCCTTTAGCAATGCAAAACGAGAGCTTACATCACTTACTTTGATAAGTTATACTAATTGTGTTTTAGATAGGGACTTTAACACAAAAATTGGAGAAATGGGAAACTGCGACTCCCATGGCACAAGGATGAAACTCGAGAAATGCTTTGAAAAATAGATCGAAATCTCTTACAATGCCAACAACATGCACGTCGCCAGACTTAAGATATGAATTCTATAATTAGACATGGCATAGGAGGCACGAGCTATATTTACTAAGGCAACCAAGATACAACAGACAGCTATCAATGTGTAAAACAACGTATTTAATTCATACCAGAGAATGTTTAAGCCGTTTTCTTTTCAGATCGCCAAACGTGAAAATACTTTTTTGGGGGTCTCTGTTGGGATTTTATTTTATTTTATTTTCATTAAATTAATCAATGAATATTAATTCTTGGCGTTACAGTGACCATTTATAGCCACGTATGGGCGTTGGGTGGGACAAAACACTCATTAACCTTCACTATATTTAGAATAGATTGTGATTTATAAAAGGAAATGTGATGCGCACTGTTTAATAAATCCACATTTTTTGTGCGCACACACTTTCTCTGTTTTGTCTGTACGCAACATTTTCACTATGCAGTTTTATAAATGAGGCCCCAGCTCTTTACTCTTGCGAGGATCCTGGAAGGGGCCTGGGAGTATGCCCTTCCGGTCTACATGTGTTTGGTGGATGTGGAGAATGCGTATGACCGGGTCCACGGGGAAGTACTGTTGGAGGTGCTGCGGGAGCATAGGGTGAGGGGGTCCCTGTTAACGGAATTCAATCCCTGTATGTGAGAGCTTTGTATGGATTCTCTGCAGTAAGTTTGGGGTCCCCTGCTGGAGCTACTGCCCCCACGACCCAAATCCAGATAAGCGGGTGACGATGGACGGATGGATGCACTTTAACAAAAAAATCTATTTTAAATCATATATACTGTACAGTACTACTATGTTGTTTTGTATGCCATCTAAAGGTAAATGTATTTGCTTTTTATTGTGTATCTGTATTAGGTTAGACGGTATGAAAGCTCAAATCACTTTCTAATTTGGGAATTGACTTTTGCATTCTAATCCAGCCTACATACTTAATTGAGTGTATGACATACCATTGACAATGGGTTTGGTGGGTGAGCCTGAATCCTTTGCAGTGAGCCTTCCCTCCTGATCTGATGTCATATTTATATTTGGAGCATGAGCGTTCTCTTCAGGTCCAGTGGCCATCTTAATAAAATATAAAGAATATGGAATTATACAGACTACATGTCTGAATCATCTGTGCCATACATTTGATTACTGATATGGTGATTGATTGGTGATTGATTGTTATAATATAGTTTTTAATACAGTACTTTTTTGGACTTTTTTTTTTTTATTGGAGGTGGATCTTACACAGAATCGTGGATCTTTTTTTAAACCTCAATATTTGCCTTAGTATTTACAGCATAAGTATGGTACTATTGAAATATGGCATTTTGGCAGGACAATTTCAGGGTTTAAAAATAACTTTTAGAAAGGCACAGCTGATGAGACTGGCCACTTATCTGTTGAACAAGTTAAATGCTCAGGCTCATAACAGATCCTAAAACGTTTCACTTTACAAATATAAAACATTGCTAGGAAGACTATAAACAGAACAAACAAAAATATTCTAACCAATAAACTAGTAAACCTATCTGTTAAGTTCATATTGTAATATGTTTATACTAAGATTGAGACATTGTTAAGACAAATGTACTTACTTGATTTGTATTTGCTTCCATATTCAATTGTTTTTCTTTCAGCTAATGTGATTTTAAGACACCAGTGTTAGTGAGGACCAAAACGTGTTTGCAACAAATGCAGTTTTGCCAGTCACTGGCCTTATCTTGAAAGGCATGCCAAGACTAAAATATCCACGATGGCTGATTGGCTACGATTATCCTTGCAAGCTAAAATACTGTATCATTTTATTTCTATAGGGCAGTATATTAAGGCTTTATACTAGTCATTTGTAAACAATATTATATGCAGTCAATTCCATGAAAATGTAAATTGATTTTATTGCCAAATAATATGAAAATGATATACACCTTGTACAGTAATTTTGTTTTGTATTGTATAAAACAGAGGACAATAAGTATGTATTATGTAATCGAAGAACGCGCATTTCATTTATAAGGTAATATTATTTTACAATTATTATGAAGTAATTAAATTAAATAAAACCAACCAAGAGGGGCGTTTATCTTGTTTTATGTCTTCTGACGCGTTTGGCTTTCCGTAGGTGCCGGTGAAATCGAAGAGAAGGGACATGTTTTTAACTCTGTATACTGACTTCGTGTTGAGTTTTCTTAACTAAATTTGATATTTTAGTAACGTGTGTTTGTTGTTTAGCTTTTCTGACACAACATGATGCACGCTGCATAAAACACAGGCTACTGTATATACAGTATTGCCTTGTCATCAGCTCGTCGTCATTCATCAACAACCCTAAGGATGGAGTCCCAGTTTGTATACAGCAAGCAAGACTTTCTTGCTGATGTGTGTTGGATTAACAAAAGCAAAGTACCGGCAGACCTGTTGGATTCGTCGCCGTCTAATTTTGACATAATTCTTAAAGATGGCTGGACAGACAGGATGTCCAGAGGGCTAATCCGCTATAATTTGGGCGATCTGCAAACTCGAATACTGCCTGGACGATATTCCTATGTTGCCCAATTAAATATTCAACGAGGGATAGAGAGAAGAAAGCCCCAGGAAATCCTGAGTATCCACCAAAAGTTCAATGGGAAACAGTTTAATTTCAACAAAATTAAACCAGAGGAAACGATATTTGTAATGATGAAACGTACTGGACAAAGCAATAGACCGCCCTGTAGGATGATTGTGATGGTCAACGTTAGTCCTTTGGAATTTGGACATTGCCTGCTTGTTCCAGAACCCTCACTTTGTTTACCACAGATCTTGACCCAGTTTGCCATCCAGGCTGGAATTGAAGCTGTGCTTCTGAGTGCTGACCCTGGCTTTAGAGTAGGATTCAACAGCCTTGGTGCATTTGCATCTGTTAACCATTTACACCTGCATGGATATTACCTGAACCACAAACTACAAATAGAATGTATGCCAGTCAAGCAATTAGTTCCTGAAAAAGGATTATATAGTTTGACAGAGTTTCCTGCAGGACTCATGTTTTACACCGAATCAGAAGATTTGGAAAAAACTGCCAGTGCCATTTATCAAGTTACTGATTTTCTTGTAAATGGCAATTATGCTCACAACCTATTCATTACCAGAGGATCCCCACCTTATGATGTACACAGCAACAAGGAAGTGAGGAAAGGTGTCCGCATCATTATATGGCCCAGGGAAGCCTGCTTTGGTGCTAAAGATGAATCTGCTTTCAATGTTGCCCTTTGTGAGCTTGCTGGACACTTGCCTTTTAAAAACAAGCAAGACTTTGATCACATAACAGAGAAAGAGGTCATTGACATCATTCAGAGATGCCTACTACCTGATGAAGAATTTCTCCTGTTAGAACAGCAACTCACCACTCTTTTAAAAGATGTCTAGACTCACTCTATACAGATTTCCCACTGTGAATATCATGGATATTTTGCATTTACCAATCTGAGTGGTATATTTACATTTTGGTCCATTTAATTTCTCTTGTTAAATTCTAACTAAATGTGTAAAATCAACGAATTGGAACAACAGAATTATATCACATACTACAAAACAATGAATTATATTTAAATTGTGGGTTGGAGTTGTATAGTGACAATAGAATCAGTGACAATCTGTCTATTTTGGTTATTTTATTTTTTTATAATATAAATCCAGTGTCATACATGTATTCAGCATAATGTTGACCAAATTAAATGTTGACTAATGGTATTTCTGTTACTTAAACTGCATCCAAAGAGATCACATCCTAAACAATTGTTCCTTGAAGGGAGGATAATCTGCCAGTATGATAGCACCAAGACAATGGCCAGCCAAACAGTAAGATAAAGAAGGAAGGCTACATGTAACTGTTCCCTTCTCACGGGAGCTAAGAAAACATTGAGAACAAACATTTTGTCCGCCACAATCTTCTTTACTTGATACATTGTGTATTTTTCCTTTCTACCCCTCTCAGTGGCTTCCACTTAGATATATTATAGTAATGCTACCACTGTTCTAAACCTGTAAGCTAAGTAACTTGATCTGTAAATGCTTTTCTTCTAAATTAATACTTTTGTGTAAATATTCCAAATTGTTAGACATAAAGTGTAGCTAGTGGTTCAGGGTCCTATTTCAGCAGCAGGTTTAACCAACTCTGAAACTAAGCCTGAACTCTGAGATGGAAAACTCCCTCAAGAGTTTTCACTTAACCAGCTTGCTGAAATAGGGCCCAGGTGTATTTGCTGTGAACTACTATGTAACACCTCAAAGACAGATTTTACTTTTATGGAACACTGATAATACTTTATTGGAAAGATCTCTCGTTTTATATACTTTTTTTTTTTTTGTTGTTGAGTTGTTTGTTTTTGTTTTTCTATTACTTTTTATTTTTGATTGGCTTGATATGTTCTTTCAAAAGGCAAACTTGGTGATTTGCGACATATTTATGATATGTATGTGATAGATGGAAGCAATTACATGTAAATAATTTAAATACAAACTTCAATAAAAACGGGAATGAAAAAAATGTATAAATCACAATACACAAACCCGCATTAGAATATTAGATAAATGCTGTAATTACCAACAGAACAGGTTAGCACTGGGGCTTTATAAGGGCTTCACGTGTCTGCATATGCTTAACATGACCACAATGTGATCTTATAAGTTAGATTTGTATCTGTCTGGTTAACTGACAATGCTTACTATATGGTTATGATTAGGTAGCTAATTATGAGGCATTATTGTAAGCTGTAATACAAGAGATGTAAACAGGGAGAAATTGATGCCATGATACTGCATAGACAATTAAAACTCAAAAACATTATCCCACAAATGCTTGGCTGACTAAGTAACACTAGTCATGCATATTTTGAATGCCTTAGAGGCTCCAGCACAGATTCATATTACTTACACTTTACGCCCCACAGAAACATTATAGAGAGCATCATCACCACTATTGATGCGCTTGAGGAAAAGCATTAGTTTATTTGTACAGTTTGATTGTGCAAGTGCCCCCAGATCCACAAATTGCCTCTCAGCTCAATATTTGTTTGAAATATAGCTGCAACATTAACAATGTATTTTAACATTGATTTTAAAGTCCAGTTACCATCAAGTAGTGTATCTTTAAATAGAACTGCATATGTGGAGTATAGAGTATGACCTCGTTTGTGTGAAATTGAAAGGCCTTCTACAAACCTGTACAACCTTACCAGACCCCAAACACACGTGTATACGCTACATTCTATTGTGTTTGTAGTGTTTTCATAGGCTACATCCACAACAATCTGTTCATATATTTGCCATATTGTGAATTGTTTTTTTTTAACTGCTGTTAAACACGAAAATGTAATGCAATTGGAAACATTTTTTTCTGGTAAATTACAATTACACAATAAATCACATTTAGTTGGTACAAGAGCCATTCATCCCCATGAGGCTATGTTTCCATTTTCAATGCAGAGGGGGAGTGTCCGTATATTATTCTGGCAGACAGACACCTTAGTGTTAAACGACCTGTGTATAAGATGTTCTGTGTCTTTAACTTCTGTGCATATTAGACTGCATTTGCAAGATCAAATAGTCGTAAATCCAGCAACGCTGTTTAGCTTTTATTTAATTTTATTTGACAGCGCAAATAATGGGCTGTGTTCAAAGATTTAAGGAATTCTGTGACCATCCAAAAAATACAAATGTGAGGATTAGTCTACCTGCAACTTGTTTATTACTGCAAACTGTTCTGATAATATTATTTGGTTATTTTATTCAATATGACTGGGAATCTGATATACGCTGGAGCACACAAAGAAAAGCTAAAAACATATCAAGTGACGCTGAAAATGAATTCTATTACAGATATCCAAGTAAGTGACACTAACCTGCTTTTATTTTTACTCTTGCATCTTTTTTTAATGTTTATGCAAAATGAAAACCAATTAGCACTTCAATGTGTTGTTATAGCTGTTATACATTATATCAGTGATATAATTCATGTGTTTTAATTGCCAGTGATGTTTGTTTTGATGCTTTATGAATAGATACATATTACTGTAGTAAAGGCTAACTATTATGGCTAACTTACAGAAATGTTATAGGTCTACTCCTGACATTGACATGGACCTGTCTCACAGCCATGCACTAGGGTGTGGGCACAGAAAATGCTGGTGTGGGGGGGATTATGTCCACTTTTCATTGTGTTTGCTTACACTGTTATTATTATAAAGCCTACATGCTCTGGCTCTTGTTTAGGTGTTACCAATGATGTTTATAATGTCGAATGTAAAAAAAAAATAGTGCCCTTGGTATACCATCTTTACACACATGCTTATATGTTTTGGTTTAAAATTCTGAGAGCATAAGCACCTCCCACAGTGAGTTTGTGTCCTGAATCATCAATTATTCCACACATTCGTCACAGTGAAAAAAGGTGTTTATAAGGGAAATAAATTAACCGGAGACTAAGCCTACCAGCCTATATATTGCTTAGGTATTTTAACATGTAGGAAAAGTAAACCTACACAGGGCCCTAGATGTGAATAACACAGGCTACAGTATATGGTTAGGCCTACAAAATGCCATTCTAGCTTTTTTTTGTGTAGGCTAGTTATCTAACCTAACATGCCAGAGGAATTATTGTCACAAGTCCATCAGGGGAGCCGCACATTGACACTGTTATGAATGGCACGCAGGCCTATTTGGCAGTTGATTGGATGAACCATCTGGTAATTTTCGCTGTTGGCACCATGGTCGGCACACCTAAACCACGCCCATATATCTATAAATGACGCTGATTGGATAGTTTTGTTGCTACTCGGGCACATTCAAAATGATTCGAGGCTTTCCAGACTGATTCTCACGGCGAAATTAAACTGAAGATCGCGAGATCAAGATGGTCTCACAAGGCTAACAGTTGTCCACAATTCACTGTAGTTACAGAGGATTTGGACTAGCACATTCTAACCAGAAGAACAAACTTAACACATAGGGCTAGGCTATAACGGCTACCTGAAATGCCAGATGGATTGTTAGGCCATCTGGGCAGCCATCCGTTGGAACTGGGCAGGCACTTACAAAAAAGACTTGGCAGTTGATTGGATTAACCATCTGACTGAAGGTTTATTGGGTGAACCATTTGAGTGTATGTTTTCAAGTCGAATTCGCTGTCAAAACACCTAAACCACTCCTGTAGCTAGCCTATCTATCAATATGATGCTGATTGGTCAGTTCAATTGTTACTCGGATTCAGTCCAAGCATTAAATGGCTTTCCAGACTGTAAAGTGCTAAAGGCTGGAATCCACAAGCAATGTGTTTAATAGACTATAGGCCTACAAGCTTGTCACAGGATAGACTCTCAGACATTCTGGAAGTGATATTGTTGATAGAGCTGTGCTTTATTTACAAATGTTATGTTATAGGCTATTTATTTTTATCAGTAACCTCACCACAGATTACAAATTTTACAGATTTACAAGACCTGTAAAGAGCCAGAGACATGTCTATAATTTTCCAACAAATTCCTCAATGCAAATCTAAGGTAATATTTGGTCACTGAGTTATAATTGGTTGTCATGTATGTAAATCAAAATACCTCTCTTGTCAAGTAGGCGGGTACTGATGCAGTTAGCCAGCGTTGTGTCCCAGATTTTACGAACTTGCCACTTCAGAAAAACTTGTTTGTAGTTTCTGCTCTCTAGCGGTCAGAAATCATTAATGCAGCATAACATTTCTTCTACGTGTTTCTGTTGAGTAGGTGTGGCTCACTGTATTGTACCTGCAGTGTCAGTCAAATGATCAAAACACTATTTGTAATGTTGCGTTTAATATGCAAAAATTAATGACCTAACCTGTATTGAGTTCTGCCATAGAACTCATGTTCTATGGCAAGGTTATAGACCTGTATTTATATGATTTTGACTTTGTTTCCTGTAATTTGTATGCACAACCATTGAAGTTTCCCTGTGTAACAATAAGAAGAATATGAACTGGGTGTTTGACACCTGCAGCTTTTTGTTTCAGTGTATATTCAGCTCTATAATGGGTAGTTTCAAGTTCTAATGTTTCATTGTATAATGGATAGTGTTAAACAGATAATGTATTTTCTATAGTTGCTCAAGATGGAGTATGTAACCTCTGAATGAAAGCTGAAATCCTGTATGATCTAACCAGCATTGCAACCAGATCTAATCATTTTGTATCATTCTGTAGTTAAATGTGTCATCTAACTCCTGTTTGTTTGAGCATGTGGTGCTGTCTATAGTGAGTTTGTAATAATAATAATAATAATCTTTATTTATATAGCACTTTTCAAAATCCTGTGCTTTCACAAGGGCAAAAACAATAATACACAGGTGAAACAGATAAAACAAGAAACAAGATAAAAACGCTAAGTAGAAAATACAAAAATGCTCTCGTAAAAAAGTTAAAGGAGGTAATTGACTCAGCCATCTGATTTGTATTGCATAACTGAAATAATAGAAATACTATACAGTGCAGTGGATCACGTGCATTACAACATGTAATAACACGTAAGCAATTCCACTGATCCTATCATCAATAATTAGGATATATTTCCAGAAAATCATTTGGTGTTGGTAGGAGCATCACCAGGGTGTGTATGCACCTGTTCTATAGTAATTCAAGGTTGTGTTCAGAAATGGTGTTCAGACTAATATTAGTGTGGATGTTATTCTTTTATATTACTTTTTTGTCTTTCTTTCCATTACCATGAATATTGGTGACCAATTAGCTGTAGTTTTACACAATGGAGACTGAACCAACATGTCTGACATTACTCAGTTTTTATTGTCTTAGTGCAATTTTGTCCGAGTATGCAAGTGCATGTGCAAGTATGTAAGCAAGTATTTTCAAAACTCTTATTGCAAAACAAAAAACAATCACAATCCAAGTCTTATTTTTAAAACCATAAATGTAATGTACATTCCTTGTGTGCATATACATTTCTTAAAACACAACCATACAAAATCTAAGTATTTTGTGAAATCTATTCAGTAACCCACACACAATACAAGTTTACATGCTAATTTTAATGATTGAAACAACCAGTTAATCAAACAGCAAACATTGCCAAATAAATGTTAAAGTGTTGAAATTAAATGATTCCAGGACGTGTGCAAAACTTGTCTGAATGGAAGGGTGACCAGATGTATCTGCCAGAGCAAATGAAACATGAGCTCTTAGATTCCTATGGTTCCCAGGCTAGTATTGTACTGTACTGCACTGTACTGTAATACCGTACCTTCCTTTTGGTGGGGACCTAGCCTACCCCCCTATGCCTGTACGGGCTCCTTGGTCACACATTATATCCCTATGTTCCATGGTGAAATGCTCAGTCAACCTCTTTTTGAAAGAAGTTCAAAAGTTGGGCTTTTAAACGAAACAATGTAGCACAATTTACGAACAAGCCACTAAATAACTCAGGGTGGGGTGGGGGTAGAGAATAGTACACAAGGGCTGATTAGTAGATAGGAACACCTGGGAGTCAAATAGCAAAGGGCAGGGCTGGGGCAGGAATACAAGACCCAAACACACATCTATCACAAAGGCCAGGAAGGTGTGGTAACAAGCATTAAATTGTTGAAAGAATCATATACTTTAAGAAACACTGTATGTGAATTGTGAAGAATGAAAGGAAAACGGAGTAGTAATAGTTATAAAAAAGATGTGTGAACCCCTGGGTATGTTGTCATTTTTGAGACTATGAGCTTTGTTTGAAACAATTAAAAACAGGGAGAAATTGGTTAACAGAGTCAGCATTCAGCATCAACACATTCTTTTTCCACTTTGCTCATGTATGAGATGCTCTATAGGTTCATAAGGGAACCTGTTACATCTGCAAAAAAACGTAGTTACGAGCCCAGTAACCTTGATTATTTTCATTTGAATATTTTCTAACTTTGGATTCGTTTTCCTACAGTTTGTTGACATATTACTTGGTATTTTTACGTAATATGACAACGAATCTGATGCACACTGAATAGAACACAGAAAAACAAAAAAATATATGAGACAACATTGAAAATGGCTTCAATTTCAGATATCCAAGTGGCAAGTGCTTTATTATTTGTCAATTTTGCAGTAATGTTTCTTGTGTTGTTATATGATTCTCTCAAGTCAAAACATTTTAATATAACAACAATTATACATTTTTACATTTACATGATTTAATATGTGATTTTAAGCAGTCTATAATTTATGAAAAGGTTAATGTTACATTAATAAATTAAACTGCATCATATTTTAGGAAGAAATTTCCTAGTACTTAAATTTAGCTACAACTTTAGCTTTAGCATTATATTTTAATGTGTGCAGTTGGGTGTGGTGTATTGTGCCTGCAGTGCCAATTCTAAGTGTGTTTGATGTGCAAAGTGAAATACCATGTATTTACTGACAGATGTTTATTTTATGGGCACTCTCAAAACCAGTAGGGTTTGCAGATACGATGATGGGATTTTCTTATCAATCTATAGGGTCTAGTGAGTGTAAAATGTGAAATGTTTAGGCTACATATCCTACCTTTTATAAGTTTTATGATTCTGGTTGTCTAGGGATGAGAGGGATAATTGAACTGCCCATTTAACTGCATTGTTCTGTCCAACATCAGATGAAGAGCTTCTTAACTGTCTGTACTGTATAGTAATGTCATTTATATTTAAATGACAGTATAATGTCATATGCATATAAATTTACATGTTTGAATTCTTCAGTGTCAAGCCTATGATTATGATTGATATTTATATTGTTATACTGTTCTTGGTTGGCTGCACCCACCCCTGTGGTGTCATGACCAACGTTTGTGTTTTGTAGCAGTTATTGTACAACCCCTTTTCCAATAAAGTGAGTAGCATCATGCTGCAGCCTGGCAGCCACGACCTGTGGCTAAGAAAACGGCCTGCTGTGACTAAGATTCAAGTTCACTTTTCTATAATTGAACCATGATCTATTGATGGGAAAACAATGTTTTATTAAGCATTTTTATCTTCTTTGTTATTGTAGTGGGAAAATATCTGAAGCATCAGACAGCACAGTGCAGATTCACCATGTCTCTAGGCAACAAGGAAAGTGTCCCACAGCACCTAGCTAACAAAGCCCTGCTAAACAACGTATCTTTTCTAGAGTAAAAAGCAAACAAACACCAATATTGTGTTTGTTATCTGTCTGTTTGTGCAGATTTTAAAGTATTAATAAAATATAGTTTGTATTTTACCAGGTTATCTCAACTTTAACATCTGAGCTCTGACCATATAAATAATGTAATTTCTTCATTTTATTTAATACAAATGCATAATAAGACATCAGTTTCCAATCAAAAGATTATGGTTCAATGATATAAAAGTTAAGTTAGCCAGCCAAAACAAATGGGAAAAAAACAAAAGCAGAGAAAAGGAAATGACATACAGCATGAATCTTAGCCACAGGCCTTTCTTAGCCACAGGTCATTGCTGCGGGGCTGCAGCTGGATGCTATTGAACAGGGCTATTCAACTAGATCTCTCCCTGCTCCAACACACCTGATTCAAATGAAGGGGTCGTTATCAGGCCTCTAACAACCTTGAATCAGGCTTTGGAGCAAGGAGAGATTGAAAACATGCAGGATGCGGCCCTCCAGGACCGGAGTTGAATAGCCATGCTATAGAATAAAGTTGGGACAGTATGTAAAATGCTAATAAAAACTAAGATATGTGATTTGTGAATTGTGAATTCCATTCACCGTGTACTATATTGGAAACACTACATCAACACATTATGTGAAGTTTTACCTTGTGCATTTAATTGTTTTGTATAAATATTAACTAATTAAATATCATCTGATGACTGCAACACACTCCAGAAAAGATGGGACAGTTGTGTTTACCATTGTATAACATTATCATATTTCCTTAAACTTATTAAATGTGTGGGCACTGAAGACAACTGTTTTCAATGCTTAGCAAGTGAAATTGACACCCCTTTCTTCCATTATTTAGGTCAAGTGCAAAGTGCAGTGCCTTCATTGACATATGTTATGCTTCATGATGCACCACACTTTCTCAATTACGAACAGGTACAGTATGTGGCTCATTGTCATAACAGGTCAGCAACAGGTACAGTATGTGGCTCATTGTCATAACAGGTCAGCAACAGGTGCAGTATGTTGCTCATTGTCACAACAGGTCAGCAACAGGTACAGTATGTTGCTCATTGTCATAACAGGTCAGTAACAGGTACAGTATGTTGCTCATTGTCATAACAGGTCAGCAACAGGTGTAGTATCGGGTTGGAGTCCCGGTGGGTTAGAGTTCCACCAAACGCCTGGGTGGGAATATTTGGGTTGGAGTCCTTGTGGGTTAG
>JAODLL010046431.1:0-20049 GCA_026546735.1 Forbesichthys agassizii | reverse complement strand
CCCCCCACCCCCCACCCCGTCTGTCGGCCGGGCTGGCAAGACAAACGTTCAGGTAGAGCTGCCTTCCTTTCTGTCTCTCTCTCTCTCTCAAGCCCTGGTCAATGCTCTTACAACCGCTCTCATGCCACTACTGACCGCGCCTTTGTGACTTTGCTTGTGCTGCTGTTGCCTAGCAGCGCTTCAGTTAAAGGCAGGGTCTGTCATTCTCCACAGCGCTCGCTAACTTCAAGCTCAAATCAACACACACACACGCACACACATTGAAACGCATTGCCAAGCGGCGCTGTTGTTGTGAGCAGTGTTTGTTTTACAGTTTTTTTTCAGCACTCACAGAGAACGGTAAGCTAGCGAGGACATATTTGGTGAATTTGACAAAGTGTATTAGCTTACAAATAGCTGACTGTACCTTTAAGTCAGCTCACGGTCCATGTACATGCATGCGCCGGCACTAGTTTCTACACCTGCTTTCTTTCTGGGTGTTCCTTGAAGGCATACATTTTAATACCAACTCGGTAGGCCGGACACAGCTCCCGCTAGCTATCTGCAGTTCGTACAATATATTATTTTATTATTATTTATTATATTACTTGAGCTAATTAGTTGGCTAGGTTTATGGAGGTGGCCTGAAGGTTTAAAAGAAGCAGAAAAACCTCCTGGACCCAACCCAGTCATGAGCACCAACTTTACATAGCTACACTAAGCTAAGTTATGTATATATTCTCACAGTTACTGTACATGCTAATGTTGTGCATGCGTGAAGGGGATGGGCAAGTTCAAGGTGTATTTTCACAGCTGTACTTGACCTGTGCGACCCTAAAACCCTTCCCCACTACCATCGCTTTGTGTTTGAATGATTTCTATACTGACTTGTACTAAATTGTTGTCCGGCGCCTGATTCCGAGAACCCAATCCAATATAGGTAATATTGGATTGACGTGTTGTATTTCACCAATGGAATCTAACAAACCGACATGCCTGTGTGAAAGCTAGCCTGAATGTGACTACCGTTCCATGTCAGGACAGGCTGAAGTTGCTCTGGAGCTTCTGTGTCCTTCATTCTAGAGCTTAGTGTTCTCTGACCTCACGCACGCTGCATTTTGTTTCTGTTGACGTTGTGTGTTGACGTTGTGGTGGTTTTGGTTCATGTTTTCTCCTCCTTTTACTCCCCACCCCTCTCCACTCCTTCTCTCTCTCTCTCTCTCTCTCCCCCTACCCTCTCCTCCCACCCATCTCCCCCCCCCCCCCATCTACCCCTCCCTCCAGATCAGCATAGTGCGTGGGGAGGAGTGCGTGCTGGAGGACAACTCCCAGAGGACCCAGTGGAAGGTGATCAGCCCCAGTGGCAGCGAGGCCATGGTGCCCTCCGTGTGCTTCACCGTGGCCCCGCCCAACCAGGAGGCCATCGACACCGCCGCCAGGTAACACCCCCCCACACACACACACACACACACACACACACACACACACGCCTTCATCCACTAGCCCCGCCCTTATCTGTGCATGCGTTTACGTGTGTGTGTGTGTGTGTGTGTGTTTACGTATATTTGTGTGCATGTGTGTGTGTGGGTTTGTGTATCTGTGCATGCGTTTACGTGTGTGTGTGTGTGTGTGTGTGCGCGCTGCAGGATGGAGCAGCTGTACCAGAAGGTGATGTCTCTGTGGCACCAGCTGCACGTGAACATGAAGGGCCTGTTGTCCTGGCACTACCTGCTCAGGGACATCAGGGCCGTGTCCGCATGGACCCTGGACACGGTGAGTAGGACCCCCTCTCTCTGCCTGGGGCAGAGCTGGCCTGGCCCCTGAACGCTCTGCCTCTGCTCTCTCTCCCTCTCTGTCTGGGGCTGGCCCCCTGAACGCACTCTCTCCCTCTCTGTCTGGGGCTGGGCCCCCTGAACGCTCTGCCTCTCTCCCTCTCTGTCTGGGGCTGGCCCCCTGAACGCTCTCTCTCCCTCTCTGTCTGGGGCTGGCCCCCTGAACGCTCTCTCTCCCTCTCTGTCTGGGGCTGGCCCCCTGAACGCTCTCTCTCCCTCTATGTCTGGGGCTGGCCCCCTGAACGCTCTCTCTCCCTCTCTGTCTGGGGCTGGCCCCCTGAACGCCCTCTCTACTTCTCTCTTTGGGGCTGGGCTACTCTGTTCTGTCCTGTTTTGATCCATTCTGTTTCATGTTGTCCTGTGTGCTCCTCCAGGCTAACACTCTTTCTCTGTGTGTGCGTGCGTGCACATGTCTCTGTGTGCATGTGTGTGTGTGTGTGTGTGTGTGTGTGTGTGCTTGCATGCGTGCTCAGGTGCGCTCCCAGGCCGGCCCAGACCGCCAGCAGGCCCTGGTCCAGTTGGAGGCCCACCTGGCTGACTTCATGTCAGACACCCGGGGGGAGGGGGGCTCCCTGTTCCCCCCCGCCGAGCGCCAGGACCTGGAGGCCGACGCCCACTGCGCCCTGCAGCACTGCCAGGAGCTACTGGGCGCCATGGAGACAGGTACACACACACACACACACACACACACACACACACACACACATGTGGGAAGACAAAAAATAACGTTAAGATGGCTGCCCAGTGATTAGGTTGTGTTGGGTCACTGTTAATAACTGATGCTAGCATGGACGTGTCATGTAATCTCTGCCCCCTCCTCCCACAGTGGAGAAGGAGGAGTCCGTCTCTCTCTCCTACCTGTCAGAGCTGAGGGGCATGCGACTGCGTCTGGACGGGGCGGAGCAGAGGCTGACCGGGGCGATCCTGGCCCCGCCCCCAAGCCGGTTGCCGGGCGACAGCTTCGATGACGGCGCGCAGATCGCAGAGCAAGAGGTCAGCGCCGCACTGCGGCTCCATCTGGTGGCCGCTGTGGGCCATTGCGTGTTAATAAAACCTGTTCCCTTTATCAGGAGATTCCAGCATATTATGGACTGTTAAACTGTTCTCTTCACTTCTGTCAAACTGTGTTTATCTTATTTTTATGCAAATATTAATGAGGGGAGAGATACTGATAAGCTTAAAGTATATTAGGCACCCCATACAAACTACTTTTCGGTTAATACTTTATTATACTTAATTATAAGTAAAGTTATTTACGGTGAAGTAATACATTTCACGGAGGTGTACTGTATAGTACTATATGTATTTCTTCATGTGGTCATCATCATCGAACCCTCTACCCATCTTAAGCATTAGCTAAGCATCTTTTCTCAACGCATGTGTATTTCACGCGTCACGATACCAATTTATCTGCGAGTATTATTCTGGAACCCCTCAAAAGGGAAAAAGAAAAAAGCGTAAAAAAAAGCGAATGAATTAGTTTAATTTAATTTAAGCATCCTTACACACGATTGGCCTGCTTACCTTTCCCTCACCCAATCAGAATGTTTCAAATCAGCCAGGTGTGCGTTTAACCGTTGCCATGGTTACCGCGGTGTTAACTCTATCCCCCTCCTCTCCGCCCCCCCCCCCCTTGCAGGAGCTGCGTGCGGAGCTGGAGGTGACGCGCGACGCCCTGGGCGAGCTGTCCCGCCGCTGTGTGGCCTTCCTGGAGGAGAGGCCCCACTCGGCCGGGGGGCCCGAGGTCCGGGTGGAGCTGCAGCAGGCCCTGGAGCAGGGGGAGCGCCTGCACCTGCTGTCCTCCGCCTTCCTGCACAAGTAGGCTGACGCACACACACGCACGCACACGCACGCACGCACACGCACGCACGCGCACACACGCACACACGCACGCACGCGCACACACGCGCGCATGCGCGCGCACGCACACACACACACGCGCACACACGCACACAGCATGTGTGCTATAGGTCAGTGTTTCCCAACCCTGGTCCTCGGGGAACACTGCCCTGCATGTTTTAGATGTTGCCTTGCTCCAACACAGCTGATTAAAATAAACGGCTCGTTAGATTCCTGATAACGAGGCGTTCCTTGTGCTGTAGGTCATAGTTAATATGGATTGGCGTGTGTGTCTGCCTCTCTGTCTGTCTGTCTCTCTGTCTCTCACACACATCTCCACTCTCTCTCTCTCTCTCTCTCTGTCTCTCTCTCACATCTCCACTCCTCTATTTCTTTCTCCTTAACTCTTTTCTCTTGGTCTCTCTTTTCATTAATTTTCTTCACAGGCTAAAGACCGTAGATGTTCTTCTGCATCGCCTGGAGGAGGCGGAGGGCCTGGTGACCAGATACGAGAGCAGGCTGAGCGAAGAGGACATCGTCCCTGCGGACGTCGCGGCGGTCCACAAACTCAGAGAGCAACTAGGGGTACGGAACACTGTTTCACTGGTTCAGTGTTGGAGCATCTAGAACACTGGTTGTTTCAGTGTTAGAGCATCTAGAACACTGGTTGATTCAGTGATCATGTGTTTATACATCATAAAAAACAATAAGAATCGTCACAAAGCAGACAGAAAGCTGTGGTCTGCTTTGTTGTGACCCAGTTGCTATGGAGACAGGAATAGTTACTGATAGAACGGGTAAAATCAGATACTATCTCTCTCTCTCCCCTCCCCACAAACAGAAGTGGGGGGCGGAGCTAGCGGAGCAGGAGGGTGTGCTCCAGGCACTGCAGGCGGAGGTGGGCGGGGCCAAGGAGGCGGGGGCCCAGCTGTGCCGGCTCCACCAGGGCCGCGGCCCCGAGCTGGAGCGCCTGGAGGAGAGAGCCAATCACGTGGCCGAGAGGTGGAGCGGCGTCAAGAGGCAGGCGGAGACGAGGTGAGTGGGGGTGGGGGGGTGTCACAAGATTATATTTATTTAGCCTTATTTGTTAGTAGCAGTACAGTCTCTAAATGACGATGATGATGATGTATTCTGCTACTGGCCTATAAGTATTTACGTTCTATCAAATAAAATGGATGTTCTGCTTCTACCACCTCTGGGTGTATTATTATTTATTTTGGGGGACCGCGACCTGTACCAAGTAAATAGCATTGTCTCCCGGCCCCCCAAGTCATTAAAACGTAATAAAACATGATGATGATGATGATACTAAAGCTGTGTCTCAAATCGCGTACTTCACAAAGTACACTTCTACTAAGTGCACCATGTGACCTATGTACTTACCTGCGTAGTGCGTACATTTGGAGAGGGTAGTATTGTCTCAAATTGAACACTCAAGTTGTGCACTTGCTAGCATCCACGTAATTGTCAATTTGACCAAATCATTACAGACTGGAAAATTGACCCAATAATACTGACGGCTATAATTTTACGACTTTATCGAAGTTATCTGGGAATTTATAACACTTTATAAACATGTAAAGTTTACGTTTGTATGGCGCGGTGTTCAGAGCTGAAAATCCCACTGCTGACCTTTTCAAAACTCCCCTCCTCTGCTGGCCCATGAAGTTGCAGTTGAGTGCAAGTGTGCGTCGTTCTACACTTCATGTTTGGATCATTTTGAGGACGCCAACGGCTACTTTGAGTGCACTGCATTTTGGCGTACTTGTCAGTTTATGCGCACATGTACTCAAAATATTAAGTATAAGTACACAAGTGTGCGAATCGAGACACAGCTTAACACTAATAATAATGCATACTAATTACAATACTCATAATAATACTAATAATAAAATGCATGTGTTGCAGGCAAGTGGACCTGGAGGTGCTGGCCGGCTCCTTGCAGCGGTACCGGGAGGGCCACACGGCCCTGGTCCGCTGGATCCAGGAGACCACGGAGAGGCAGGAGGCCGCGTTGCCCGGGGAGACGGACAGCAAGGAGCTGTCCGAGCAGCTGGCCCAGCATACGGTCGGTCCTCCCCTGTTATTACATGTTCTCACCCTTTCTCCCCCTGTGCTTACTGCTAACACATTTGCTATTAAAGATGTAATTCAAAGTAATACGTAACGTGAAAATCATGTTGTGCCTCTGGACATCTTGCTTGTTTTTATCCGTGGATTTTCTGTTCAAACACTTAGACACAAGTATTTGATGGACTAATAATCAAATAACTTGTGATCTACTGTACCTTTTATAGTCTAACATGTTCTTTTCACCAATTCTGCTGCTCAGGCATTGGTAGCGGAGATCGAACAGAACCAGACCAAACTAGACGAGTGCCAGACTCACTCCAAACAGTACTGCGCATCAGTGAAGGTCTGTACAGTACTTATATGCTATAGCAACAGGTTATGTACTGCTTGGTCTCGCAGAGCCAGCCTTTACTTCTGTAAAGTCTGGGACACAGCGCTGGCTAGCTGCGTCAAGATCCGCCTACTTGACGGGAAGGTTATTTTGATTGACGTGCACGACGACCAGCTACGTAACTCGGAGACAAAGTCTGACATTAAGTTTATACAGAGGAATTTGTTGAGAAACGTACAAACACAACTCCGGCTATTTACATGTATTGTTCTGTTAGATAAGTGGTTGGATAAGTAACGCTGTTGAGCTTACATCCATGTTCGTCTCTGCATCAGACGTTCAGCACAGAGCTGCTTGTGTGACGTAGTGCCGATGGTTGGAAAAGGCTGAGGCTATGTACTGCCCAGTAAAAAGCAATTTGGAGTATCTCTTTGCTGCGGACTAAGTGGGATTGGGGTATTAACCTGTTAATTGCCGCCCAGGGTGGTGATAATACTCTGTAGCTACTAGCTGTTGCCTCTGCTCTCTACAGGACTACGAACTGCAGCTGATGACCTATCGAGCCTTCGTAGAATCCACCCACAAGTCCCCCGTCAAGAGGCGGAGGATGCACTCCTCCTCGGATGCCATCACTCAGGAGGTATGCAGAGAGATGTGGGACAAAAAAAACCCTTTGTTTTGTAAAGTCCTATAAAATTGTCAGGTCTGTGAACTGTTCTTGAGTGGAAAGAAATGAAAGAGTTAATTAATTGAGCGTAATGATCTGTAGGTCATGGATCTACGCACACGCTACACGGCATTGGTTACCTTGACGACACAGCACGTTAAGTACATCAGCGACGCGCTGAGGAGGTTGGAAAAGGAGGAGGTGAGTCTCTTCTTCCGTAGGTTTCCGTAAGCGCCCCAGTTACCAGGGTTACTATTAGTGCTCCCCAAAGCTGATTACATCTGTCACCTGAGAGGGCCAAGTTATCTTCAGTTTGTGGTCAAGGGTATTTTCCACAGGCTGCTCTGATGTGTTGTGGACATGCCCCCAAGTCACACACCAACATTATGTCCATATCACATGGTAGGTAGCACTGTCATAGCAGCTAGATCATCACTGGACATGTCCTGGGAATGACCTGGGAATCACATGGGAATGACCTGGGAATCACATGGGAATTAAATGCGATTTATATGGGAATTTCATGGGATTATGTAAAATGACCAGTAGAATAATGTTGAGAGCTCTGGTTACATTCTAATGAACCTTGCCCCGCCCCACCTCATCCACACACTCCCTCCGGCAGAAAGAGGTGGAGGAGGAGAAGCAGGCCAGGGTGGGCCAGGTGTCAGAGCTGCTGGGCTGGGTCGCGGGCCTCCGCGGCCGTGGAGGGGGTCCCAACGCCGAGTCTTCACTGGCTGCCCAGCAGGTGAGGGAGAATCCTGCTGCCTATACTGTACTGTATAGGTCAGTGGTTCTGACGTCTTTTGCTACTAGCCTATAATGAAGAATGTTGATCACATGTTTTAAATGCCTCTGGCACAAAGATTCACACAGTTCAGCAGCATTTAAAATCTCACCCCCCCCCCTTCTTCCACAGGCCATCAGCGAGCAGCTGGCCTCCAAAAGCGATGAGGTGGCCGAAGCCATCAGGAGCACGCAGGCCTTCCTATCGTCTAAACAGGCCAGCAAGTATGTACATGTTACACACACACACACACACACACACACACAGTTGCTGGTCTATAAGGGCTTTGACCTCACCAAGATGGCTGCGTAGCACCCATACTTGTCTATAAGGGCTTTGACCTCACCAAGATGGCTGCCGAGCAGTAATGCTTGTCTATAAGGGCTTTGACCTCACCAAGATGGCTGCGTAGCGCCCATACTTGTCTATAAGGGCTTTGGCCTCACCAAGATGGCTGCCGAGCGGCAATGCTTGTCTATAAGGGCTTTGACCTCACCAAGATGGCTGCCGAGCTTTTTTGTTGTGTAACGCTGCCCATTGTGCCTCCAGGCTGTCCCCGGGGGAGCGCGCCCAGGTCTCCTGCCAGCTGGACGAGCTGAAGGCCACCTACAGCCAGCTGTGTGACAGCTCCGCCCAGGAGCTCCAACAGCTGGAGCAGCAACTGGCCCAGGAGGAGGAGAGAAAGGTAGAGAGGGAGGAGGGGCAGGGGGGGGAGAGGGGAAGGAGGTGGGGGGGGATAAAACTCAAAACAAGAGGTAGGAGTGGTAAGACGAAGACAATAAAACCCTCTGCTGAAAGGACCAATGGGAGATGATCAGAGTCGTTCTGCTGCTGGTGCGAGCTTTACACTGCGAGGACGGGGGGGGGGAGGGGGGGCTCTCAACATGTGAAATGTGCCCTCGGCCCACGTAGACGCTCCTGACGGCAGAAGTGTGTGTAACACGTCGCATGCTCTGTGCTGCTTGGCAACTACAGTATGTGCGCGCAAACACAAACTCAGCCTGGTTTGGTTTAACAAGGCGTCACAGACCCTCTTCACACATCGTTGCTATGGTAACATCACAAGACCCTCTTCAGACATTGGCCGTGCACAGATTCAGAGATCACCCCCCCCACCCAAAAAAAACAAACAAAAAAACAATTGAAACTACATTTGTAATCGAAGAGAAGTGATCGTCATCGCTGTGCGTCTGTCTGAATCGGGCCTTGGCATGTTTGTGTTCCACTGTAAATGTCACGTGATGTGCCCATGTCATCACCACCCTCATTCTCACATCATCGTCAACATTATCCGCCTAAGACACGTGTGCTTCTGCTAATATGGCCTCTAGGTGGCAGCAGTAGCGTAGCAGACACGTGAGGCCGTCCTGATCTGAGGTCCAACAAGCCTGGAGCCCCTCAGCTCAAAAGCCATATAGGCAGCGCTAATACATGACTTCCTTACATTACTATTGGACAGCCTACCTTTATCTCACCCAATCAGAATATATATAAATATATATATAAAATCTCAGCTAGCCGCTGATTGCCCTAATTGTTTTCTAAGCAGTCGACACACGCTTTTGCATCAAGGGGTTCCAGAGTTACATGAAAGCTTGTGCGATCAGGATGGCCTCACAAGGCTAGTAGCATGTAGCGCTGCATGTGTCATGCTAGCAGTTAGCTTTGAGGTTCTAGACTGGAGTGCTTAAGCACGCCTATAGTAGCTCACATGTACATCTGTAGCACAGTGCCGACTGCATGTCGGCCTTTAAATCCACGCCACAGCTCTTTATTTACAGTGTTGTTTAGTGTGTTTATCTCATAAGCCCACACCCCAGGGTCCATTCAGTAATTTCTCATTCAATAGATCCATGTGTGGTTTACGTGAATTCTCCAGGAAGGTTCTAGGTTAGGTGTTTTTTTATAAAAACATGCTCATATTCCCTGTCTTCTTACTCTGTGTGTGCGCGCGTAGGGTTTATCTTGAAATGTAGGCTAATGGTACAACAACAGTGTGCTTGAAGCACGTGGGGACGTCTAGTGGTAATGAGCGTGTACTGCGCGTGCAGCCAAGGGCCAGCTATGCAAAAATGAACTCACTTCACCGTTTGAGCATGGTGTGTCCAGACCACAAGCACGTGTGTGTGTGTGTGCGTGTGTGTGAGAGCATTGTTTGTGTTATTGTTTGTGCCGTCTAATGCATATTATTAATGTGTGAAACCTTAAACCCAGCATTCTGCTTGAAAATCACTAACAGCTGCCAGAGGAGAGCCACGGAACCACGGAGCTCTGTGACAAAGATCAGAAAGTGCAACGGAGGTTCGCTGTAGAGCAGTGGTAGAATCAGAATGCAAACGCCGTTGGCCTCAAATTAAAAACAAAGTGAATGCGTTTTAGCAATATAGCTCTCCATTACATTGTATTCACCTTACGACAGCTAAACCTGAGCCAGTTTTAATAAACCGGACATCGGCGAGGACTTAATAGTCGGTAGCCATTGTTCAGTGCGGCATGCACAACGCTAACAACCAGCTGCTCACCTGTCGCTCACCTGTTGCGCCTCGCTGCTGCGCCAAGCCCCGGGCTGGCCCGTTAATGCGCCAGTGTACGGTAAGTGGTGCTCGCTTATCTCTCTTACCGTTGCTCTAATCTTCCCCTCTTCTCAGTCTGCTTTTGCTTTAAACTTTTTCCCCTTGCGTTTTCTTCTTCTGCTGCTTCTTCTTCTTAATGTTTCCCATCTCTTATGCTTAATGCTTTTTACCCCAGTGGTAAGTAGTTATGATTTTATCATGTATAAAGAAACTCATTGTTAGACCATTTTCTTTGTCAAACTAGAACAGCTGCAACCTTTGACTGTATGCACAGTAACCATTTGAATATATTTAAGAAAGAATATTCAATGAAATATGATTCAATTATTAATTTGCAGCAGATTTATACCACTTTGTTTTAAACTACGAATTGTTTCCCCTTTTTTCCTCTAGAGTCAAACAGCCATTGCTGGAGTAATTGACCTGGGAACTGTGGAGATCTTCTCAGTGTTCCAGGCAGCCCAGCGTGGCCTCATTGACCGGGACACCTGCTACATCCTTCTGGCAGCCCAGATCGTCAGTGGTGGGCTCCTGCAGCCAGACGCCCCTCACAGTCTATCGCTGGAGCAGGGTCTGGCTCAGGGACTGATTGACAGCCACACAGGCCAATCTCTGTTTGAGCTAGAGGGTGCTTTGCATCTGGCAGAACAACCTAAACCAGTAGATGGGCAGCATAAGCTTTTTCTGCCAACTGCTTCTGCTATGGAGGAGGGAGTTATCGGCGAGGAGGTGGGACTCAGAATACTGGAACTCCAGATGAATACAGGAGGCCTGAGAGATTCCAGAGGGGAGATGATGAGTTTAGAAACGGCGGGAGACCTCGGTCTAGTGTCGCCCAGAAACTTTACCAAGCTCCAGGTGCGGCTCCAACGTCGGGAGCTCATCGACCCGAACACGACGGAGAGATTGACCCTCTCCGAGCTACGGCAGCGCTGCGTCCTCCGTGAAGAATCGGGCCTCTTTCTCTTCCCTGTCCAGCAGCACCCGGGAGGAACTGTGTGCCTCCGCTCCGGAAGGAAGGTCGGTATTTTCCGCGCCATCCAAGAGGGCCTGATTGACCGTAAGGTTACCGTGCGTCTCCTTGAAGCTCAGCTGTTTGCGGGGGGTATTGCCGACCCCCGTTCTAATCACCGGTTAACGATTCATGAGGCTGTCCGCCATGGATTAATGGATCAGGATTTGGCCTGTACCATGCTGGCACGACAGCTACAGACAGAGGGAATACTGGACCCCTTTAGTGGAGAGCGTCTGACGATAGAAGAGGCCATCCAGAGGGACCTCATCTCCTCTCGTTTGGCCGTATTGGTACTGGAGTCCCTCTGGGCCTATATGGGAATGCTCTGGCCCGAATCGGGAGAGCTGTTGCCTATTGCCGAGGCCCTACAACAAGGATTGATCCCACCGGAGCAAGCTAGGAACATTCTGAGGCAGCGTCATACCATTGGGGCTCTGTACATCCCAGACACCCTCCAGGTGGTTCCATTAAGCAAGACAGCGGACAGAGTGGATCCCTGCGTGGTCACCGTCCTTCGAGAGACCCACATCCCTGATGTTCTGCCCAACATGAACCGATCGGGTACCCCATCTCTCAATCGCCTCAGCTGGGGATCTACCAGTTCATCTCCACCCCCAGCCTCCCCACCCCCTGGTCCCCCGACCACGGGCCTCGTGTGGGACGCCTGCCCCGTGATGGACGCTGCGGAGAAAGCAAAACATGACCTGCTGTTCCATCTGATGACTCGCAGCTATGTTGATGCTCATTCTGGACAGCGGCTGGTGCTTCTCGAGCCTGAGCTGGCGGACCTGGTCAGGGCTACCGGACGGGTACCTAAAGGTCAAGATGAGGTCGCTGATGGCAAGGATAGTGCAGAGAGCGGGAGAGACTTGGGGGTTATTGAATGGGAGGAAGGTTATCTTCAGAGAGAAGAAGAAATGGCGGTTGTTCAAAGCAGTCAGGAAATCACGCCAACACACAACGCTTCCAGTGAGATGATTGGCGAGAGCGGTCAAGAGGCAAGATCTGATACGCATTACGAGAAAGGCTTGCCATCTAGTCGAGGGCGGTTTGAAACGAGTGAAACCGGTTGCAGAGCTGAATGTGAAGTTGATGAGGGAAAAGATGTAAGAGTGAAAAATAACAAGGAAGCTGCTCCTAGCAATGAGAAAGTTGAGGCATCAGGCGGAAAATTTGGTGAGTCAGATGGAAATGGAGCCTCTGTTGAACCAGAACCGGGGGCAGACGGTGTCAGTCAGAAAAATAATTCCCCCCTTAAATATATGGACTCCGTAAAAACAATAGTTAAAGATGAAACAACATTTACAGCAGGTATAAAGCACGTGTCAACAACAGTAACGGTGAAGGAAAATATTATGTCAACTCAGTCGGTCAGAGAGAAAGATGTCTTGCCCACCACAAAATGTGATTCCACATACATTAAAGATGAAAAAGAAACTATATTAGAAACTGACACATCTGTCAACGAACTGGGCTCACAGCCTGGAATACCTAAAACAGCCACCCAAGCACGGGAAGTAGAGAAGTCAAAACCTCATGCTAGTAGCCCTGAGTTGAGTGCAGCCAATAAGGAAGATGCTGAGCTGGAGAGGTTAGCCACAGAACTCAATCAAGGTGGCTTGTTAACAGACGAAGGGGAAAGGCTCCTTCCAGACGAGGCTGTAGCCCAGGGCATCCTTCCTGGACACACTGCAGTGAAGCTGATGGCTTGGGCCGGCCTTTTTGGTGGCTTTATAGACGCTGGTCGCTGCGAGTCTCTCAGTATGAAGGATGTGATGCAGGAGGGCCTTCTGGATGAAGATCTGATGTGGAGCGTGCTGAAGTCAGACAAAACACTGGCAGGTGTGGTGGATGTTGAAAAGGGACAGGTTTGTGGTGTGAGGGAGGCCGCTGAGGCGGGGTTGATCGACCCTGAGACATCGATGCGTCTTCTAGAAGCCCAGGTTGCCTCTGGAGGAATCGTTGACTTGCACAGGGATAAGAAGGTGTCAGTTACACTTGCAGCTAACTTGGGTCTGATAGAGGAAGAGGACAGGGAGCCATTGGTAGCACTAGAGAAGGCCTACAAAGGAACGCCTACAGATCCAGAAACGGCTCTTGCTAAAGCTAGATTACAGCTACAGATGGAAGGCGTCGTTGACCCTCAAACTAAATTCCCAGTTCCTCTGGAGCAAGCAATTCAAAAGAAGTTGATATCGCCAGACGAGGCTTATCGGGCATTGTCGCAGCAGGTGGCTGAGGGAGGTATAATACACCATGCTTCAGGAATAAGGCTGACTGTTTCTGACGCTGTAGAGAGAGGCTTGGTGGACTGTTCTACTGCCTCTGGGCTGCAGGAATTAGAGTGGGTCTACCATGGGAGGGTTAGTCGCTCATCACACCCGGAAGCAGCAGTGTTTCAGGCATCAACTGGAACAATTTCAGACCCAGAGTCCAAATGTAGACTGACACTTACGGAGGCCGTTTCTAAAGGCCTGCTGGAAGAGGTTGCTGCCCAGGAAGCCATGGCTTCACCTGCTGTAACACGAGGAGTGCTGAATCCCCAAACCAGTCGCATTGTGCCATACTCAGACCTTGTTAGGCAAGGAAAGATAGACATTGATACGGGGAAACGCTTTCTTGAGGTGAAACCCTTCAGGGGTGTTTTAGATGAGCAAACGGGTGACCTGTTGACCCTTCCCCAGGCCATTGCAGCTAAGATAGTCGACCCAGGTCCTGCGCTGAGGTTGCTCCAAAGCCAGGCGGACACTGGCGGCATTATAGATATCAACAGTGGAGCTAGGCTCACTCTGCCACAAGCCTCCAAGGAGGGCTTAGTTGGGGAGGAAATTACCAGGGTTATAGCGACCAACCAGATTAGCACAGGAGGTTTAGTTGACCCTGCCACTGGTCGGCGAGCACATAGTCTCAAGGACGCCATAGAAAGGGGGCTGATATCTAGAGATATGGCTGCAGATATCCATGAGGACTTGACCCCTGGGGAGATAGACGTTGAGGATGAGGCCATCTCTACACCAGTCGCTTCATCAGGCAGCATTTGCAGCCCTACTCTTACGTTGTCAATATCTAGCCCAGACAGCCCGATAATGTGGTCAAGTGAAAGTTTCCTGTCAGGATCTGCACCTTCAGAGAATCAGCCAAAGAAAGGCTTGGTCATGACGGAGATGGCTGAGAAGACAAATCGGATACCGTTTTGTGGTGCAGCTTTGGAAGATGAGAGCGATGGGCAAGAATCCATTGAAAAGGAGGGACTGGTTGAACCAGATCAGTCCATTGACCGGTTGTCTCAGTTTGCATGCGACGTTGAAAAAAGGATACAACATGCCATTCAGGAGATTGAACCTCAGAAGTACGACAGCAAATCCGAGCCTCCCAAGCAGACAATGCAGTGCAGCAGTGACACAGCTGAAACCCAGAAAGAAAAAAGTGGTTTCGAGAATACATCATTCACAAAAGATGTTTATCAAATGCAAGCCTCTGATTCAATTGACAAAGATTCCCGGATCAGGGACGAGACATCTCTTGTGTCAGTGGAGATTGACAAAGCCGTTTGTAGACCAGCGGCGGACAGTGTTTCAGTAGTGTATCACTCTCTCTACGATAATGGCAAAGAAAAGGATGCTGACAGAGGTGCAAGTGACAAGAACACAGAGAAGTCTATTAAAAAGAGCAAAGACACATGTGGAGAGAATGTTGATGAGGTGGAAGGTAGCAATCAGAGAGCAATGGAGAAGGAAGACGGTGAGATGGCTGCAAAGACTGAAGCCAGATATATTACTGACATGGACCGAGCAGACCAGGCAACAACTTCTCCATCCATCGAGGCTGAAAACAAAAGCAAGAAAAAGCGAAAGAAAAAGAAGGCAAAGGGTAAAGACAATGACGGGGAACCTGGAGAACATGTAGAGAATAAAGATCCATCCAAAACCGAGAAAGCCGATTCAGACACTGAGAGACAATCAAAGGTTAAATACTTGGATAAAGAGAGAGACGAGGTGTCGGAGATCCAAAGCTTGCCAGCATCCGCAAGGATTGGAAGTGGCAAAGATGCAGAAGCAAAGATGAAAGAAAATGTGTTGGTTAAAGAAGAGTGTGAGGCAGCGCCTGTCTCACTAGAAACTGAAGGGCATACTGTTGACGGCAGTGAGAAGATAACAAGCAAAGAATCAACAGAGAAAAAATATGGCGACATGAGTAAGGACAAGAAAGGGGAGGAGCTGGGCAAAGATGCTCACCCCAAATCTAAAGACAAAGGAGTCGGAGCTGTCTCTCGAACAGCAAAAACAGACAAGGAAGTGAGGGTTAAGAAGGCGAGAGAACTGCCCGTTAAATCCCATCTCCCAGATGAAGAGAAAGCAGCCTTGATCCTCAAAGCAAAAGAGACCATTCTGAAAAAGGTGTTTGAAAAGGGTGTAAGCGACAAACAAGCTGCAGAGAAGCTGGGGGCATTGCGGAAAGAGCTGGGCAAGAAGCTGAGTGAGGGGACGACTGTTGCAGAGGAGAAGAATGAGCAACTTCCGGCTAAAGTTGATGCTGTTGAGGGTCTCTCTGCTGAAGGCAGCAAGGGAGGGAGCAAGCCTGACAGTTTACCACCAAAAAGACCAGAGGAAACATTTGGCAAAGAATACGCTGAGAAGTTGGTTGTAGGTGACGTCCACAGGGAAGAACCTACTGTCAAGGAGATTGTAGATGATGGACGAGGCAAAACTTTTCCAAAAGAGGTAAAACTCCAGGTTACTGGAAAAAAGGAAGGGCTGGAGATGGAACTGATGGTATCACCAAAGGGCATACATGACAAACAAGCTGCAGAAGAGATGGACAAGCCACAAAAGAGACCAGCGGAAACATTTGGCAAAGAATACGATGAGAAGTTGGTTTTAGGTGACTTTTATAGAGAAGAACCTACTAACCCTACTGTCACAGAGATTGTAGATGGACAAGGCAAAACTTTTCCAAAAAAGGTGAAACACCAGGTTACTGGAAAAAAGGAAGGGCTAGATCAAAAACTGACCGTATCATCAGACCAGCCTAAAGCCAGCAAGCAAGGACAGCGAAATAAGAGCAAAAAGATCAAGACAGCTAAAGTGATGGACATTCCTCAACCTGGAATAGAGAAATCACTGGCTGCTGAAAACAAGGACTCTTTGGGGACCAGAACACCATCGACGACACAAACAAACCCAACAGCAGGTTTAGATAGCTTTGCTTGCAGTCTTGAGCAGAGGAGAGGAAGACCTGGTGATACTCACAGTCAGTCAGACAGTGATGTGAAAAGGTCCTCAAGTAGTGAAGAATTCAGAAAAATGGCCAGCTCTGCAGTCAGTGCTACTTTGGCTGAAGCGTGTGTATCTGAATTGCCTTGTTCGAGGGCACTAGAGAAGCCCGGCACTCAGGCTGAAGACCAGATGACATTAGTGGAGGTTAAACCTCCTGAAGACCTCCAGAAGGAAGCTCAGCGGCAGGTGGACAGACACCTGGAGGTATCCACACCAGGGAAATCCTTTGACGTGGAACCCAGTCCTGAGGTTGTAACCTCCAAACTGGTCATCCAACCTACGGCAAACTCGGAGCCAAAACTAGACAGAACCACTGGCAAAGGTAAGAAGAAGAAAAAGCAAAAAACGCAGATGTCTGAAATGACCACCGTCACAGAACCTCCGGGAAGTGTTCAGGGAGATGAATCGAAACAACAGGCTTTTTACGACTCTGCATCTCAACATTCAGTGGTTGGCGCAAATGAGTTTGAGTCCGCACCGGACAGCTATGCGGAGAAGGTGGAAGCTGTCGTAACAAGAGAAGTGAAGATTAAGGAGGATAAGAGCAAATCAAAAACTGGCAAGGTAAGCAGAGATAATTGTGTTCCATATGTAAGCAGAGATAATGTTAACAACAGTGTTAATAAGATATCGTTTCGTTTATTGTGTTCCATGTGTAAGCAGAGATAATGTTAACAACAGTTAATGAGATATCGTTTCGTTTATTGTGTTCCATATGTAAGCAGAGATAATGTTAACAACAGTTAATGGGATATCGTTTCGTTTATTGTGTTCCATATGTAAGCAGAGATAATGTTAACAACAGTTAATGAGATATCGTTTCGTTTATTGTGTTCCATATGTAAGCAGAGATAATGTTAACAACAATTAATGGGATATAGTTTTGTTTATTGTGTAGACGTACCAACATTTGACTAATTGCCCCACCTCATGTGCCTTAAGAACTTCCTTCCTGTCTTTGCAGGCTCCTTTGATTCGGCAGGAATGCCTGGAAATTGACCAGCGAATCGTGGCCCTCGTCTCCATGGTGAGGCATATAGAGGTCCAGCTCAAGCAGCAGCAGCAGAAGTCTATTGGCCGCAGCCTCGTCGCTCTGGATGACGTCATCGGTCAGGCCGAGGTACCACAGTTGCACACTTGGCATTTCTCATTTGTCCGTAAGACGCTTTGGCTGCCACCAGGCACCGATTGATCGTCGCCTTTTCCCCCGTCAGTCTGAGACGAGAAAGATGACGTAACGAGCCACGTTCGGGCGTAAGAAAAGCGGTATTGACGGTGCTTGTCATATTCCAACCCCTTCCCTTAGGCCCTGGACCTTGAGCTGCGTGACCTGGAGCCAGAAGTCAACAAAGAAGTGGAGGCTGCAGGCAGGCTGCTGGAGTCCAACCCGGCCGACGTCCCTCCTCAGCTCCTGTTGGCACTGGAGAAAGATGGGCGGAGCCTGGCCCGAGGGTACGAGGCAGCCACGGGGGTCTCTGTGAGTATTCTGCAAGGCCTGCGAGACCACAGAGACTCATACAAGGTAATAATAGGCACTGTGCACGTCTTTATTAAACATAGAAGTGGATTGGAGTTTCATTAGGTGTACACCGATATGTATCGACCGTATCGGCCTTGGTGACTGCAGTCGGCCTATCCGCAAATAACCTATGGTGACATTTGCCTATGGCGATGTATAAGGTTTTCTGTTGTCGCATCAATTTTGTGCTGGCTAAGAATTGTAGAAGATCCAATAGGTGGGGATACGATACCACCCATTTCACCCACTGGCATGGCCTGAGAGCATTTCTGTCAGACACAACAATATCCTAGCCTTTGCAAAGCATTTCCAATGTGCGGGGCGGAGCTTCTGAGGGAGCACCCTTTGGCATTGAAGGGAGAGGTGTTTTTGGTTCAATATGAGTTCAAACTTGGGTCATTCTACGCTTGCTGTCTTTATTAACTTACCCTAACTATTTCCTGCACGTGCCTCGTTTCTCTCAGGAAGCCGTAACAACTCAACAGGAGGCTTTAGAAGGACGGGTGGAGAACCTGCTGTCCTGGTTGAGAGAGACAGAAGCTCAGTTGGCGGGGTCAGAGAGGGAGAAAGATCACGATCAGCTCACACAGCAGATTGAGCTCTGCCAGGTAAATAAACCATAGGCCTCAGTAATATGACATACTGTGTACGCAGGCCTTTACTTATGGCATACATATGTCTATGTTGTTCTCTCTGCTAATTTTTCTTCTCCTCTCCTCTCCTCTCCTTGTTTAGGAGCTCCGGGCCTCACTGACCACCCGCTCCGTTGAGGTCTCCGCCGTGGCCCTAGACGTCCAGGTGTTCGTCTCGGAGAGGGCCCGCGACCTGGCCCCCGAGCGCAGCAGGCACCTGCTGGGGCAGCTGCAGCGGCTGCAGGGGGCCTTTCACGGGGCCGCGGGCCGGGCGAGGGAACGCACCGCTGCCCTGGTGGCCCTGGATGCCCGAGGAAGGCGTCTGAGGGAGAGGGAGGAGGAGGAGGAGGAGGAGCTGAGGGAAACTGAGAGGCGGGGCGCAAAGGAGAGAGAGGTTTGGAGGATGCAGCGCTCGCCCGTCAACGGACGCTTGACTCACATATGTGTTGTCTGTTTTTCCTCTCTCTCTCTCTCTGTGTCTGTCTGTCTCTCTATAAACTTCATGTTTGTGTCGCATTATTAGATAGATATACAGGGTGTTTTCAAAATGATGGACACTAGCCTTTATATGATCATATATCACAAAGCACCCATGAATGAAAGAGAGGGGTATATGGTTTACTTCAGAACACTATAAGCCGTTTGTAACATGTTGCCATGGTGAAATGTGTTTCTTTGATATTGGGTCCATCGTTTTGAACCACTCTGTATTTCCTGTACTGTTCTGTTTCTTGTGCTTTGATACACTGATAAGAACACCAGCTTCCTAGCCAACCCATGCAGTAAACAAACTGACCAGCAGCTGATGGTACACTCCTCTGTTAGTGTCTGGAATGCCCCTTGTGGTGAAAACTAGCATTACAATTGTTTTTTTATTGTTAAAAACACGGAGCACATGCCACATACTGTGGTTTTAATTCCTCTCTACTCCTCCCCGTTCCACGAGGAGATTTGTTTTTATAACTAGGGCTTTGTTGCGGACGTGATTTGATATATTGCGATATATTGCGATACTGCAAGCATATTTTGCCATTTCGAAGTTGTGGAAAATTGTCATAGCAATTCTAATGTGTGGCGCTGCTGCAAATAATAACAAACACTTAACCTAACCCTAACTAAATCTGGTAACAAGCGTCTTTACTCTCTTTTGATGTTTGAATGTATTTTGTACATAATCCCTTTTACAAATACATTGAATTTAGTGTGTTGGAGAATCTATGCAGTATCGCGCAGCGTATTATCGCGTCAGGTGTATCGGTATTTCCTTCCACGTTTAGTTGTAACACAATGGAGGAGTGTACCTTTTAAAGTGTGCCATCACTATAACACTGAACTCACCTAGCTTGTCATGCTACCAGAGCGCCCCATGGCAACCACACGGGGGCCCGTGTTGCCAGCATGTGTCTTATTAACAATGTCTGCCTTGCTCTTCCAGATCGCCGTAGAGGAAGCTCGCTCGCTCGCACCACGGTGGGAGCACCTTTCCCCCCGACACCCCCCCCCCCCCCCCCCCCCCCCCCCCCGTC
>JAODLL010046420.1:0-20049 GCA_026546735.1 Forbesichthys agassizii | reverse complement strand
CCCCCCCCCCCCACCGTGACAATGTCCTTAACTTTGTATGGCAGGAATATCTCATCAAAGAGGGGAAACTAAGCCATGGTGCCTTAAGGATGATCGGGGACATTCTGAATGAAAACAGCCTCTTCTACGCATCACTGACAGAGATGTTGTACATCCAATCAGACATCAATGATAACAATGAGTAAGGCATCCTGGTGTCACTGCATGGGGTCTGAAATAAGCGGGGGGTGGGGGGGTGGGGGCAGCGGGGGTGTAAAGGGCCCGTGTCAGCCCCTTGGCTGAAGTCCAGGATTTACAGCAGCCTACCAAAAATACATTTTCACTTAAAAAAAAAAAGCCAAATGTTAAGCTATTACACTTTTAGCTAAATTCACCAAATATCTCTTCACATTTAGCTAATTACAATTCTGTAAGTGCAAAACAATTTTCAAGTCACTATCATCATAGAAAACCTACAAAGTCTAAGTAATTTTATATACATTTATTTTGTAGGTATTATGAAGTGACGGGTGGGTTCGACCACCTGCTTACGGCCTTCTCCCAAGTATTAAACGCAACCATTCTTCTCAACTCCAAGGTCAAGTTCATCAACCAATCAAGTGGCAGTAACGCAACAGTAACAGTGTCCTACCAGGACGGGCGGCATTCGGCGTCCGTCACCAACCTAACCGTCGACTATCTCCTGGTGACAACCACTGCCAAGGCCACCATGTTCATAGACTTCCAGCCCCCGCTCTCCAGCTTCAAGATGGAGGCGTTGCGGTCCATCCACTACACCAGCTGCACTAAGGTTGTGCTCGGCTTCAGCCGGCGTTTTTGGGAGACGGACGACGGCATCACGGGGGGCAAAAGCATCACCGACCGACCTTCTCGATTCATCTACTACCCCAGCCACAGCTTCCCCGGTACTGCTGGGGGGGCACTCCTTGCGTCGTACACCTCCTCCGACGACTCCACCCTCTTCCAGGGTATGAGCGACGAGGACCTGAAGGCCGTGGTGCTGGAAGACCTGGCGAAGATTCACGGGGAGACAATCAGGCCCCTCTGCACCGGGGGGCTTGTGAAGAAATGGGGGCTGGATCCGTACAGCCTGGGAGCTCTTGCCCTCTTCATGCCCTATCAGCAGACTGCTTATGCAGAGGAGCTGTTCAGGAGCGAGGGCAGGGTGCACTTTGCGGGAGAACACACAAGCACACCTCACGGGTGGATTGAAACCTCCATGAAGTCTGCGCTCAGGGCAGCTAAAAACATTAATCGTGTTGTAGTATAGTTTTGTTTTTGTGCAATTTCACTGGTTATGTCACATGCAGTGTTTGAATAGTCAGAAAAATTGTATAAAGTAACTATACAAACACTGGTTCTTGTTGGTAAAGCAAGATACATGTAACCAACTCCAGTTTTTGGTTTTGGTTTTGTGTAGTGTGTTTTGCTAGTACATTTACTTTGTGCATGATTGGAGGTCACAATGGACAACTACTTTATTATTGGAGTTTCCAGGATACAAATCGGCTGTCATAACTAGATTTTTCATTAACATAAAAAACAAATGTTTGGTGTCACATCTCATATTTTATTTCACTCTGTATAAATAATGAATACAGCAGCCTTTGTTCAAACAAATTGTCACAGTTCATTTGGAAAAAGTCCATCAATGCGCTCCCTTCTGCACCATCTGTGTGAATCGGTTGGTAATGGCTAAGGTCGTGTCAATGAAGCGCTCTACGCAGCTCACCAAGCAAGTTTCTGTTCGTGAGTCCAACTTGGAGCCTGGACTATCCACACACTTGTCCCAACAGACGTCTGTGAAAGTGTGCACCTGTAAACAACAGGAACAGCTTTATAAGCATTGTCAACTAACACACTTGACCAAAATGCAAACAACTTGTTGATAGAAAAATGTAATGTTTACTATATTTATGCTAGTAGAACGGAACGGGTTCGGATCTTCGCCAGTATTGTATTATCTCACTAGCGGTACACGCCGTAAACAGGGAGACTAATTGAATGTTATATTTTCATCTAAAGATATTCCAGGTACCGGTAATGCTTGTTCATAGTCTACCGACCCTACAATCTATCTATGCTTGGTCTGGGACGAGGCTTCCTCCGCATAACTCCGTTCATCTGCATGTGACAGCATGGGTACGGTAACAGTAAACAGCCAAACCTGGGCCTGGAACTGTGCTTTCTGCTGCTCAACAGCGATCATGCGCTGAAGCTCTGATGCGTCCGCCTTCTCCGACGCACTGAGGTTAAAGTCGTCCATATCGACAAATGAGTTATTTGTTACAATAATGTAACACACCAAAATAAAAAACGAAATGACCTTCGGTGATGGCGGAAGTAGCCAACGATAAGCGGAAATTACATTCGTCTTCTTTGAAGTGTAACGACGGTTGGCAGACCAACTTGTTCATTACCGCCACCAACTGGACTGGAGGGTGGAACTATGGATATTACGCAGAAAGCAAAATAATATGGATATCTAAACTAGTTTCTTTGCAAACGTTAAATAACCACCATATATTGCCTGCTGTTTTCCCTAAGATAACTTACAATGGAGTCAGGGTGTTTTAATGACTGAAAAAGGTGATTAGCTGTTTCCAACATATTCAATTGTTTCTGGTTAGCATGTCCCAGACTCAGGCGGTGCTCCCCTGTTTTGTATAATGTATGGTTGAATCCGGTATGACCTATTCTCAAAAGGCGATATTTTCTTCTATTTGTTTCCTGCCATCCGTCCTTCAGGCACCAATGTCTTTGGTGTAATTGTCATTCAATGATCATTTTCCGTTTGTGCATATTTCCTAATATAGGCATGCTTTATCTTCATACTGCAAGGACTTGAATAATGTGTACACATGCTTAATCCTAAATGTTTGTTTATCCAGGCCTGCTCTCATTTACTTTCACATCAACATGAGCAAGAAATGAACCCCAAATAAATAATATAGATAACCATACCCAACTTATACCCTGCACATAATATATCATACAAATAGCACCTATTTCATTTATAATATCTGACCCAATATATCAACCAGATTGCAAATAGGCTGCACTTAAGATAGTGTTATGTACAGTATTTCCTTCTCCTTCATCCACTGCAGGGCCATAATAGTTATTCTATATGGACAAAACATGGTTAAGTTAACATTTTCTAATATCATACAACTGTCTGATGTAACACACTAGCAGTATATTTGGACAGATCGTAGAAATAAAAAAATGACTTCTTCACATTTTCTAAAGAATCACATTTTTGTATTAAAAACGAATATGCAAGACACACCATCAGTGCAATCATTATGCAAACGTGTGTGTAAGCAAATATTATTCGTGGATTTAAATAGTGCGAAATACTTATACATGTAGATGATCGAAGATATTCGATATTTTGACAATTAGGTTTGTCATGTCAACGTATATGAGCATGAGTCGTTGATGTGATTATATTATTAATGTGTGATTAAAGGTTATGTTTTATGTTTTGTTTTATTATGAGGTTATGAAAAGTTTGCACTTCAGCAAAGAACTCTTTCCGGGTGAACATCATGACCTTGATTGTTTAATCATGGCGGCCATCGTCAGGTTAAGTGCTGTTTGTCACCGCGGGTTTAAACGTAGGTGGCTTTATTTTCTTATATTTGTTCCACGTGTGTACTTGATTAATCTAATGTGGTTTTAACATGTCATTGAAGATATCGAATGGCCTACCGTACTGTAGTGTGTAAATGGTGTTTTGGGTAAACACCAGAAGGTACGACGATATGGTGTCCCCAAGTTCAGCACTAGAATTCTTTACAACTATTTGCGTGCTTCTTTTTACGTTGTACAGTTAACTCAATCGAATTAAAAGCTCGAACAGTTACTGTCTTAATGCACATACAGGTTAAGACAGTGTCGTAATTTACAGTAGAACATAAATCCTAGAATTAGTCTATCTACCCCAAATCAAAACATACCTGAATTCACTTGTAAGTCATGGGTTAACGAGTCGTCAGTTTATGTCATGCAAAGAGTTCTAACACTAGTCTAATAGAATATCTTCTGACAACCTATATTAGATATGTGAATTACATTCCTGGATAGTAAACATTAGATACTTTTCTGGATATTGCCAGTGCCAATACATAAATGACACTACTTTCCCTCAGCGTTGTTTTATCGAAGCAGTCTGCTCGCCAGACCGCTGGTTGTACCGCACAAAGACAAGGAGCAACCCTATATGCTGACAGCAAGGATTCATGCATCACAAGCTCATCATGGTAAGTGCTTCCTTCGGCCTTGGTATTAAAACATTCACCTAACACTGCCTGGCGAACCAATCTGAAGTCACAAGACAGAGCTAACATTTAACATAGCCTATTGTATAATTGCATATCATGTCTTGAGATGTTATGCATTCATTGTGAATTTGATGACCTTTTTGAATTCCCGTGGTCTTACAGCCTTATTGCAAATTTGATTTAAAAAAATGTTTTTCCTTCAAGATTCTGCACACCACAATACCCCATAATGACATAAGTGAAAAATGTTGTTTGAAATGTGTACATAAAAATTTTAAAAAATCACATAAGCATTCACAGCCTTTGCTCAATACTTTATTGAAGCACTCAAATCTTTAGAGTATGATGCTGTGAGTTTGGTACAGACAGTACACCTACTTTTGGGCAGGACCTCTTAAGCTCCATCCAGTTGGATGGGGAGCAACTGTGCACAGCCATTTTCAGATTTCTACAGAGATGTTTGATAGGGTTCAAGTCTGGGCTCTGGCTGGGCCACTCAAGGAAAGGAGTTGTCCTGAACCCACTGCTTTGTTACCTTGGCTGTGTGCTTAAGGTCGTTGTCCTGTTGGAAGATGAACCTTTTCCCCAGTCTGAGGTCCAAAGCTTCAGAAATGGTTATCCTTCTGGAAGTTTCTCCTGTCTCCACGGAACAACGTTGGAGCTCTGTCAGAGTGACCATCAGGTTCTTGGTCACCTCCCTGACAAAAGCCCTTCTTCCCCGATCTGGTTGGATGGACAGCTCTAGCAAGAGATTTGTGGCTCAATAAAATCCTCTCTGAGGTCTACAGACAATTCCTTGGACTTCGTGGCTTGGTTTGTGCTCTAACATACATTGTCAACTGTGGTACTTTTTTATATAGACAGGTGTGTGCCTTTCCAAACCACTTCCAATCAACTGAATTTGCCACAGATGGACTCCAATCAAGTTGTAGAAACATCTCAAAGATGATCAGAGGAAACAGGATGTGCATGAGCTCTATTATGAGTGTCATGGCAAAAGCTGTGAATACTTGTGTGATTTTCTTTTATTTATTCTTTTTAAATACATTTGCAAAACGTTTTTCATTTTGCCATTATTATTATTTGCTGGTATTGTGTGTATGATACGAGGAGGACAATTATTTTAATCAATTTTGTAATAAGGTTGTAACATAACAAAATGTGGAAAATGAAGTGAATACTTTCTGGATGCACAGTATGTTCCTGTTTATGGAGTCAGGGCTGTATATAAGTATCTGAAAACATTTTTTTTTTCTCCAACACGCACAGAGAACTAAACTAGTGAATTTCCAGAAGATCTTTGGTGAATTTGACTAAATGTGTATTATCTTAATAACAACTAATTAAATGCTCACTGCCGAACACATACACTGACTCTTGTGAAAAGCAACAACGTAGAACATTGTGGTTCTAATGACTTGTTACACTCTACAGCAGCAAGTGCTGGCTCCAAAGCTGCCTCTCTCCACTGGAAAGGAGAGCGAATCCTAAGCGCCTTGCTACTAGCTCTGGGCCCCATGGCCTACATGTACCCCAGCCCTGCCATCGACTACTCCCTGGCTGCTGCCATCACTCTGCATGGACACTGGTAAGCCTGGTAGAGCAGTAACATAAACCCTGATAGTTACATTCCCAGTCTAGATGGCTAGAAGTCACGGTGCATAACATAGTAGCTAAACAGTGGCCCTCATTTACAAATCATTTCCACGCAAAGGTCAGCATTTATCAATCTAGACCAATTTGGACATGAGCGGTGGCAACGATCAAATCTAACGTCAGGTCTCAACTCGTGTACGTAAGATTTCGAGTCATCTTACTTGCGGTGCAGCATAGTAAGATAATGATCTGTGAGTTGTTTTTAGACCATATTCTGCTTCTGACAACAATGTTTGTGTAGTATTATTTTCAGCAGACTGTTTTTCTATTGTTGTGACTTAGATGAAGTTCAGAGCACATTTTATGACCAATTCATGCAAAACTCCACATAATCCCAAGGGGTTCACATACTTTTTCTTGCAACTGTATATTTCGTAAGACCAGTGTAGTTGGCGGGAGTAAGCCTAGCATGCCAGAGAAAGCGACATCATTTTGACCAGTTCTGCATAGCGCAGGTTAACATGGTGTTATTATTTCATGATCCAAACCGACGATGACCATTTAGATTGCCAAGACAGTCGTGCCTGCTCAGCACAGCCCCAGAGGGGCTCATTTGGTTCTCAGATTCTCATTTGTGGGTCTACTGTAGCTAGGGTTAGCTTGGGTCTACTGTAGCTAGGGTTAGCTTGGGTCTACTGTAGCTAGGGTTACATTAAGGAACCTGTAGGGGAGAGCAGGGACAGATAAAAAACTTTTGAGATAAACAAAATTTTAAAAGATAATGTTAAGGAAAATTCTGTCTGCATTATGTTGTCGTTAGTAATTTTGTATCTAAACTTCACTACCACTGTTGCGAATGTGGTGGGTTTAGCTTAGTGTCGTAGTGTTGTGTTCTACTGTCACTTGGAGCTCACACCAAATGGTGGGGCAGCAGTGGGCAACAAAGTCATAAGTAGTACTAATCTGTCTTAAGCCATGGCTTTTGGGGTACTTGAAAGTCAAGTTGCATTTGAAGTTCTGCTCCCCTCCACTGAAACCAGTTAAACCTATCCACACTTGCCATTTGATGTTGCCAAAACCATAGGATTAAACGAGAGAACGTGGACATTTTCTCTCCGCATGCTATATTACCTAATTGGATTTAGGCTAATGCGTCTGAGGAATGCAAGACCTGACCCCCAATTAAATTGCAACGTATCTTAATACGTTCAGGTGCATTTTGCAAAAGGGGGGGCCCCGGTCAGAAGCTAATACTATTTGGGGGGGGGCCTTGGCGTGTAAAAGTTTGGGAACCCCTGTATTAGATCACTGGTCGACGCATACATTGTCCTGCCATAATATTAGTTTGCAGTTGTTGGGCAGGCAAAAAATAAACCGACTTCTCTGTAAAAGCATGCCTTGCTCTGCCATAAAATGTTAGAATTGACATTTTCACCAGTCACAATATATCTGGAGCAGAAGAGCAGCGTCTTATTGTAATAAACACTAAAGGTGCACAATATTGATAAAATGTGATATTTATCAGAAATTGCAATATTGATAATTCGATATTTTCAAACATAGGTTAAAAAAAACACAGATCTATCAGAAAATATTCATAACATCATAACCACACATTTTCAACCGTAATATTAGACTGGTACAGCAGTAATTCCAAGATACAGAGGAGTCATTCCTTTTGGCCATCATTTCCTCTTCCATCTCTATTAATTATGTCATTAGCTTCCTCTGCCACACATCTTACTGTTCTAAATCAAACACAACTAAGCCAACTAGCCAATGGAAGCGTCTCTCCACAAAATAAACTTAATATTGCACTTCCTGCAATATTTCCAATATTATATAGCGCAACGTGATGTTGCGATGATACGGAGTCAATATTGTCCACCCGTAATGGACACCTTATTTCAGCATCTGTAAAAGCAAAATATAATTCAATACTGGTAATGAAGAAACTATATCTGTCAAATGAATGCCAACAATATGTCCCTTTTTATTTAATCTTCTTCATCAAGGGGCATCGGGCAAGTGATAACAGACTATGTTCGTGGGGACACAAAGATCAAGATGGCCAACGCAGGTCTCTTCCTCATGTCAACTGTCACCTTTGCTGGTCTGTGTTACTTCAACTATAGTGATGTGGGCATTTGCAAAGCCATTGCACTTCTATGGAGTAAATAAATCACTGGGACCTGGGGTTGGGTGACATCATTGGGGTGGAAACTGATTTCCAGATTTGACATTTAAGAGATGTTATGTAAATATAAAATGTTTGGTTTAATTGTTGGCCCATTTAGTTATTTTCCAAGCTAATGCTATTGCAGGTTACTTTCTATAGCTAAGTGTGTATACACTATTTAAATTATTGCATGAACCACAGAAAGTATTTGGTCACTTACCAATTCTACAAAAAAACTACATGTTTGGTATCAATGAAAAATGACACACCGCATCAATTTTTGTAGAAATGTGGCATTTATTAGTTTGCAGTTAATTTGTATCCATCTCGATGTCTCACAGTGCAATGTTACCCATGGCGATTGGCCCTTTAGCCCCTCAGGGTAAGGATCACCAAATATCAAACCATTCAAAAGCGATTTCAAGATAAATTTGATCTCATGCAGGCCACTCAGCCTCAGTTTTATGATTGACACACTGGTGTTTTGGCCTATAGTTCATATATTACTTAATACAGCTTCCTACATAATTTCCAAAATTGCTTTCCTTACAAATTGAAAAGTGGCAATGCTGATCATAGCATGATTTAATTCCTTATGTAACTTTAAGGTTAATAAGGGAGGGTCTGCCTTTTTGTTTCACATAGGTAAGGTAGGTAGATGTCTGTACTGTGTAAATGGAAGCCATTCAGGAATACATAACATAAATAAAGTACATGTCCTTTTATTAACAGCAAGGATTATTTGGCATTGTTCCAGCATCTCATATGCATGCAAACATCAATTTACTGGCTGTATATATTCTCAATTAATCCTATTTACTTGGATGTATTTTCCATGTTTGCTTATAGGCTTAAGAAAAATTATTTTCTGAAATGTGTGTATGTGTCAATATGAATAAGTCGCATCAGTCAGGCGTCTTCATATTGCTAATGCAGGAAGTTGCTTTTATGCTTACATGTCTGTCATGGAATTGTTTTGTCTTATACTACGCACAAAACGTATGATGCGAATAAACTTAAAATTGGTTGTGTGGATGCAGTTTGCTTTTTACTTGTTTAGGCAGAAACCTGCATGCATTAAACAATTGGCACGTTGCTTTTTATAATGTAGCTACAGGGCCCCATTTAAACTAGTCAAAATGTTCGTGTTATCGTTTTAAGATTCTGTCAAAGCTGTTTGCTGTGTTCCGTGGGCTTGATCACACAAGCAATATTCAGTGTTGGGCGGTAGCGGCGCGGTTTTCTGAATTAAATAGCTTTTCATTAGCGAAGCTACTAATTGATGAAGTAGTGCGGTAGTGATCACAGAAGCTACATTTTCCCAAGCAGATTTGAATCTGCAAGCTCAAGCTAAAGTCTTGATACAACGGCCAAGAATCAGTACGTGAGTCCATCATATACACGGACCTAGGCTATACCTGTAGCCGACAGACGCACTTTCGTATGACTATGATATAGACGTAGGCCTACCAATCACTGGGCTGATGCCTGAGACTTTGATGCGGGGGATTGACGGGGAATAAAGCCAAGACTGATAGAACAGTGAGAGCAGAGAACAGTTTATTGTTTAATAAACAGTTGAACTGAACAGTTTTGCCCAGTTTTTTTATTTACAATTTTGTATGTTGGTACAATAAAATGTAAGAAAAAAAATAGCTTAAATGTAGTGAACTAACTTTGCCATGTTGCTGTATCTTAGTTTGCTAAATTGCTCTTGGGGGTAGCTTCAGTGTAGTGAATTAATTTAACGTAGAGTAACTGCTATCTCAGCTCACACTGGCAATCTTTGTTCTTATATCTATCACAAATTATCCAATCAAAAACACCACTGCTCCAAGTTATTTATCTAGATGTTCAATGGAAGTTAAATATAACACCATTTGAAAGACTGTAGAATGCAGTCTCTCCCATGCACTGACCATAGATAGCAGTGATGAATCGTGAAAAAAAAAACAGCTGAAGCTATTTTCAATGCATTTCATAATTTTTACATGCATGGATTGATTGCCTCATCTAGTACACATCAGCGCTAAAGTTGTATTTTGTTATCAACTATTCTTCCTCCAGATCATACAGGAAAGTCTGAATTTACGTTGAAAGACATTTATAGATTCACATTTATACACAAGACACCAATTAGGCCTATGGTAAAAGTTGCCTACATACATCGAATCATTTTAAAACATTTTCCCTCATCTATCTCACATGTGTCCTCACATTGATGCAGAGCCAGTATCTTTGGAGAACCACACCCATCCGTATCATCAGCGCCCAAGACCCACGAGCGGCACAGGGACGACTCTATCATATAAGATTTGCTCCCGTTGACCTTCCTCATGTAGAACACAGCCTCATCTCCAGTGTCTTCAATGTCATTCGGCAGATCATCCTGCAGGAACACGAACCAAATGAATAAATTACATTAAAGGCAGGGTCAGTCATTCTCAACTACGCTTGCTAACTTCTAGATAAAATTAAAAAAATTATAGTTTAAATATGACTATGCACTTAATAATCAAAAATAACATTTAATGTATAGCCGGTAGCACTTTTAACACCTGGTAGAAAGACAATGCAGAGTTAAGACATGAAAACAGACAAAGGTTATGAACAGGGCAGGCGCTAGGGGTAGGCTAGTTTAACAGGTAACTGAGTCAGAGTTACATTACCAATGTCTTTGTACAAAGGTTGTGGTTTGTATTGCAGCACGCAACAATATATTTTCCATTCTTCTCAGCACACACCATTACTGCTATCCCATGTTTCATGTCACCATTGGTTCTATATTTTTGGATTAAGAACTTGCACCCTAAAACAAACAAAAAAAATCAAGTGAACAGAGTAATGTAATTGTCATTTTTGTAATCTACTGTAGGCTTCTCAAGATTTCATAACATTATTTACACAAAAATAATCATAGCTGATGCAATTCTCAATCTGCATTAAAAATACTAAGCAATTAATTTCAAAGATTAGTCTTCCACAGTGAAACCATTAGCACAATATGGTTAGATTAAATCTGCTCCCTACATGTAGTTTCATTTCATTTTAGCCACATAACATTTACACCATGAATAGCAATGCATCCGAAAAGTATTTAAAGCGCTTCAGTTTTTCCACATATTTTCATGTTACAGCCTTAATCCAAAATTGATTCCAATATTTTTCCATGAAAGTTTGTTTTAAAGTTTTGGAAATGTATTAAGGATTTTTAAAAAGTTACATTTACATAAGTATTCACAGCCTTTGCCTTGACACTCAGAATGTAGCTCAGTCACATTCTGTTTCCACTCATAATCTTTGAGATGTCAGGCACACACCTGTCTATATAAGGTACCACAATTGACAGTGCATGTCAGAGCACAAACCAATCCATAAAGTCCAAGGAATTGTCTGTAAACCTCTGAGACATGATTGTATTGAGGCACAAATCTTGGAAAGGCATATGCAGCATTGAAGGTCCCAATGAGCTAAATGGAATAAGTTTGGAAGCTCCAGGACTCCTCCTAGAGCTGGCCGCCAAGCCAAACTGAGCGATCAGGGGAGAAGGGCTTTAGTCAGGGAGGTGACCAAGAACTCCATGAATGTCCTTTAGTGGCCCAGCCAGAGCCCAGACTTGAACCCCATTGAACATCTCTGGAGAGATCTGAAAATGGTTGTACACAGATACTCTCCATCCAACCTGATGGAGCTTGAGAGGTCCTGCAAAGAAGTATGTGAGAAACTGCCCAAAAGTATGTGTGCCAAGCTTGTAGCATCATACTCAAACAGACTTGAGGCTGTAATTGCTGCCAAAGGTGCTTTAACAAAGTATTGAGCTAAAGCTGAATACTTATGTACATGTGATTTGTTTTTTTTTGTTTTTAATACATTTGCAAACATTCCAAACAAACAACACATTTTAATGAATTTGGAATAAGCCTGTAACATAACAAAATGTGGAAAAAGTAAAGTGCTGTGAATACTTCCCAGATGCAGTAGATACTTTTATCTGAAGTGAAGTAAATTGTTTTCAAAATATATATTTCTTAATCTAATAGTTAAAAGGGTTAAAGAATTCTTTCATTCTTACCATTTTGTTGCTGTTGGCATAATGTCAAGTCTTCACATTTTAGTTGATTTTCGATATCAAGAATTAGAAAGCTGTCTTTAGTTTTTATCCAAGTTCTTTCTAAAGGACTGTTTGATTTGGTAAAACTATCCGTCTCCAATTCTGCTTAATTGAAGCAGAGAGAAGGAATTAGAATTGATCACATATACTGTTCACTGTATGTAAATGCTTTCTAGGCTATGTAACAAATTAGCTATTTATAGTAATTATGGCATGTGTTTTTTATTCATAACTAATGTTTTTAAACATACTGGTACTGTAAATACAATAGGCCTACCTGAATTATTGACTATCCATAGCAGACCAGTGGAAAAGCACAGCAAAGATTGACTTTAGTCTGTGTTCAGTTAAAAAATATTGAAACTACAAGCATAATGGGTATGACAATATATATAGTTAACTTTACCTTTAAAATAGAATCCATTTGTATGTACATCAGCAAATGAAATAATGGCTTCTCTGCTGTAATCCGTCATGCCTGGTTTACAAAAGGAGGAAGGGTTACTAGCAAGTTATACATTGTGTGTGTGTGTGTGCGCTGCACACTGACAATAAAAACCACAGTGGGTACACACAAGTCAGGCGAGAGGCTACTGTATTAACCTCTGGGAAGCATGTTAAGCAATACAAAACAATGCCACATTTTAGATTCTCATAAACTGTATGAGGGACGACAAAGAGATTTCAGGCCTCTGCGCTGTGCAGTGCCCTCCTAACACTTTGTATTACCTCAGGAAAACTGGATTTGGTGCGTCAGGAATAAAATTGTAGAGTGCTGAAGTGATGCTTCTGTTGAGTGATCCTGACGAAAGCAGAGCATATCAGAAAGAATCCAATCGAAAGAAAAAAGAAAAGAAAAATTATTTTAGTCATATGCCATATGACCAATTAAAATGATTAAATTAAGCCCTGTCCTGGCCACTTATTGAAATGTTTAACCGGTGTCAAGGGCACGAAACAGAATAGGACCCAACTTGGATCTATAGACCACATTCTGGTAAGCATGATATTGCCACAAATTGTGCAATATCGGCAGCATTCTTTTTGTGCCATTCTGGTATTTCCTGAGATATTTAATCTCAATCCATCGCTGGCTGTAAGTAAGTCTTATAAATGTCACAAACAGCTGTAGCCTATTAACCACATGGATGGCTGCTTAGTCCAACTTTTTTTCTGATTCCATTTGATTACACTTGCACTAACCACTGCACAGCACTAGAACCATTAGGATTTTTATGAACAGCTAGTGTTCACTCCAAAACAGGCTTGTCTGGGTGTGCCTGCATGGTATTTTAGTGAAAGCATGGAATGTGTTTCAAGCTCAAGTTAAAACCTGAACTTTTTCCAACAATCTTGTTTAGGTATTGTTCCCCGTTCACATCCAGTTAGGTCAAGTGTTTTCCCTATGTCCCATGTTTCTGTTGCAGTCCAGTACTTTCTATCATTTACTGTGTGCTAAGCAGTGTTGCAGTTATGTCCAGTCGGAAACTCAGAGTTGATAAACCATGCCTGAGAATGGAACTCTGAGTTGAGGGGGCGTTTTATTTCATTTTTCCATGTTGGAAGTTGAAGATTCTGAGTTCGGACAAATACTCGTAAGCTGTCTGTCAGGAGGACTGTCTGTTCTAGTCCTCCTGACTGTCTTTTTTATGTGATAACTGGTTTCACCTGTTTCCCCACCCTTGTGTTTCCTCTAATCCTTGTCAGATCTTGGTGTTTTGGTGTAGGCTACCCTGTTTTGCTGCACTCTGTATCCTAAAAAGTAAAGCTTCTATTCTCGTTGTTCTAAATTATGCTGCCTGCTTTTTGTGATGTGATGCATGTGATGCACTTGGGTCCACGCACCAGGGTGTTAGAGCAGTGGGGGGTTATACAATTACAAAATCATACAAATGTACATGTACTGCTACAGTAAAATATGTATAGGCTAGGTATGCGAGAGTGCCACAACTACTGTATAAATTCTCCATGGTTTCTGTCAATTGTTAAACTACTCTGAAGTTCACTTGCACATCATTTAAATCATCTAGCTAACACATGGACATGTGCCTTCAATAGAACACATTTAGGGGAATCACCCATACCCAAATATGGAAATACTGTTGCGTGGCAGAAGAGCTCAAGGAGTACATGATATAAAAAAGATTGGGGACCACTGTGTTAGAGGATCCTGATCATTAAAACACACATTTGGTAATAAACAATTTTAAAAAGCCACTTGAAAATCACTAATAGCAACAACTAACGTTTTTCTGATTTTATATATATGTATGTATGTATGTATGTCTACTATCATGGAACTTATTTTGTTTTGACTGTAGGCCATACAGGCCGTGATTCTCAACACTGTAGGCTGTTTTATCAAAATGTTAACAGGAGGACCAGTTCAAATTCCAATGTTTAAGCTATAGGCCTAACCTAACTAATGTTTTAACATGACACCGTACTCTAGTATGATATGCTACTGTAGTGTATTCAAAACTAACTGACTAACCCTGAGTTTTTTCCCCCACACCAACATTTTCAAATTCAGACATCTGCCCATCTCAGCTGTCTCTTTGCTCAGTAATGCAGATTAAACTCGCAATAAGCATTATTATTATTATTATTATTATTATTATATGCATAGACCTACCTTCAACTATTTTCGCTCCCGTAGCTCTCTAAGAAAAAAGTCCCGCGCTCCCTTTCTTTGTTTGCTCCTTGATTCGGAAGTCACGTGGTGGTTTCAGCCAATCAGTAGCGCCAAGCAATGCAGCCCATTGTTTCAACGTGGGTGTTGAAAATATGTGTGATATGCATATTTAGTTCAGTGGCCATATTTCAATCTGACAAACGCGGTGTTAATGGTGTAGTAGTTGAGAAGGCAATAAATGTAGCTTGATGTAACCAGTTAAACCAGACCCAAAATTCACTAAGCGCAATGAAAACTACATAAAATATAGTTTGGCAGAGCCAGGTTAGAGGCAGTGGGAGATTGGGAGTAGATGACTGGGTCTGGTGCCTTCACTTTGTGCTTTGTTCAAGGTGCTTGAAAGTTATCTTTATTAACCCCAAGGGGCAATTTGTGTTAACAAACAGCAGTAGCCATATGACAAACAATAATAGTAGCAAATAAGTGACAAATAGACATCAGCAGTCAAATATGATATGGCAGCATGTAATAGGCTATAAAGATCACATTGTGTCTAGGCCTATTTGTTTTACATTTATTTTAATGAAAACACATTTTGAACATAATACCCATTTTATAATCATGAATGAGCTACTATAATAATATTAGCCTAATAACATATTATTAAAAACATGTATTGGCACCTTTCATACAAAGTGCTTTACACTTATTATCTCTTAAGTATTGTCTCTTAAGAACACAACACTCATCTTTGTTCTGCTCTTCCAAAAACATACAGCATTTGGACTTAAAAAAACAATGTCTCTGATGGTCCATCCAACCAGGTCTAGTCTCAAGCCTCTTCCACTCATTACCACGACGTCACATAGGCAACTCTGCTGAAATAAAGGTAGTCAGCTATTGCAAGCTATTTGTAAGCTAATACACTTTTTGTCCAATTCAACAAATATCTTATTGTATTTCACTTTACCGTGCGTTTTCTGTGCGTGTGGGAAAAACATAATCTGACACATTTACACAGCCCTGGGCTTTCTAAATAGTAACATAAACAAAGTGTCGAACAAAGCTCGTATTATCAAAGCCGCAGCGGTAGGCTACGCTTTGCTTCACAATGTATTTATATGTGTGAGGTGGCGCCATATAGACCGCGGAGTAATACTCTTGATTTCAGTTTGAGGTTATCAAGAATGTCTGACCCTGCCTTTGATCAACTCTCGTCTCATAATTCTAGTAGGACATGCTGATTTTGTACTTGTATTATTGTATTCCTTGTTTTGACGGAGGAAGTGAAAGTGAGTATTGTGCAATTTTAAACATGCCACTTGGAGCAAAGGTATTGTTTACTGATAAAGAGGAATGCATGGAAAAAGTCATTCTCACGATAGGAATGCCCCACACAGACGCACATATGCAAAGAAGACAACAAGACAGCATGGTGGCCCTGTGGATAGAACTGTGGCCTCACAGCAAGAAGGTTCGAACCCCGGTCGTCCCGGCCTTTCTGTGTGGAGTTTGCATGTGACAATAAAAGAAAATATTAAAACCGTGCGTACAAATTCCTTTTTTGTGCGCACAATATAACAGTGCTTTTTTCTCCCCACGTCCTTGCAGGGTTGCGTAGTTTATTACCAGTCTGTAATCCAAATTTAGACTGTGAGGTTGTGTGACCCCGGTAAATAGTGACTGCTGATGCGCTGATAGAATGCTTTTAATTTTGATGCTTGTTGTATGGCCATTTCAGCTGATGTACATCATGTTGCTTTGGATAAATCCCTCTTGATAATTTACTAAAATGTACTGTTTACATTTTATAACATTTTACAACACAGAAAGTGAGCCCTTATTCTAATATGTTTTTGCAGGACTTGTCGTTATAAATACTTATTGTGCAATAATTTGCACACGAAAAAAAATTCCCAGAAATAAGAGAGTATTTAATTTTCATGTTGAATTTAAAAGTGTACTGTTTATTTCACTTGGGAATGTCCTGCTCTAATAGCTCATGTCATCTCAATTCATCTCCCAGCTTCATCTCCATAAATAGGCCAATCTGTCAAAATAAAGATTTGTAAAAGATAAATTATTTTGACAAATTATTGGAGACATTATCTGAACCAAGTCGGTGTCAAGTAAAGCGTTCTCCATGACATGATGTGTGTTACATCATTACAAAAGTATTAACAGTTATACTCTTTTGTGTAAGAGCACATAGGTGGCAGAATGGAGAGATGTTTTTGTTTTTAGGTTTATTGTTCCCATAAGGACCTTCGTGGAATGGGCCTCCGTAAATATGGACGTCTAGTACCCTCTAATCAATAAAGCCAAATACATTTCTATGCCTGTGTTTTTTTTTTGTAGGAGACACACTGATCAAGATGGACCTGCAAGTCAAACAAATGATGGTGGGTCCAAGTCCAACTGAACTCTCTTCTTGAGGTTGTGTGGTTGTTGACGCCTGCAGATGTCATATTGTCGCTGCTTCAGAGTTGACTAACTAAATAAATTGGATCAGCCTGGTCTTTATCCCTCTGAACCTGTCTTTGTACCATCCACAGAACAGAATGATGATGTAGTAAAGCAAGAAAACCTCTAATTTACATTTACAGACCTGCCTTGTATATGAATACTATACAAATATTGTAAAATAATTTCCGGTGTATGTATAAATAATACAAATACAATGAAACAAGAATCCCCTAATGAATTCACTACATTTATTTATACATCAACATATAGCATTTACAAAGTGTTTATTGTTAAATATTTTTCATGAATGTTAAATAAATATTGTAGTAATAGTTTAGAGTAAGTTAAGCAATGTAACAACGATAATAGAATGTAATAAATGAATACCAATAAAAAAAAAAAACTATAAGAACCTATGACATTGCATTTGTTTTTTTACAAATTAAGATTTTGGCAAAATTTGCATTTCAATGAACCCATCCAATAAATATAGGCGATAGAAGAATATTATAGCCAGGTTGACATATCTGGGTGAACGCCAGATTGGTTTAACCCTGTAGCTTATCAGAAATAAGAGCCAATGTACGCTTGAGGTGATCCTTCTTGTCTCGTAGATGAGTCTCCAGGCTTCTAGCTTCTATCAGAATGCCCTCCAGCTGGCTCACCTGGGCTGCATCAGCAGCTGCTCTCTCACTGGAGGAAGGAAAACAATATTATGGACACAATAGATATGGGAGGATACATTAGGGCTGCTTGATTGTGGAAAAAGAAAATAATCGTGATTATTTTAGTCAATATTTAAATCACGATTATTTAATAAGATTACTCATTGACTTTGTAAAGATGTTTTTGAAATATTACAATTGACATTCTGGCTTTCTGGACAGTAATCCTTATATATAAAATAAATGCTTGCAGTTGCATATTAGCTATAGGTATAATTTTCTATACATATTTTGTAAGTATCACTGTATGTGTGAACATATAGAATATAGAGATTTCATGTAATACATATTCTATTGAGTGAAAATGGCTATTTATAGGAGTTTGTTGTTATTTAACAATATAATTGCTCACCTCAAGACTTCAGCATACTTTGAAAGCAGCATGCTGACTTCTCTATTTGCACCTGCCACCAACCAAGTAAATATGTTTCAATGTGAACTTTAATTACATATATAATAATTTACTACATTTGCCTTAAATGCCTGGCTTGAATAATTGATAGGAATATAGCTCTATGCTAGGCAAAAGAAGAGAGAGAAAGGAAAATCTTGTTTCTTTTTAAAACCTCCCAGATGAATTTACAGTTTTACTGTACATCAAATATATTGTAGATACAGTTTAAATTTTGGGATGTCATCTAAAATCTTATTGTCCTTAACTAAATTTAATTAAAGTAAAGAGATCTATCATATTGTACCTGAAATTGCAGCTTCGAATAAACCTGTTGAATTCAACTTTTTTTGCTTACTGCACGTTGTTTTTTTCTTTTTAGGTGGGGATGTGTCCTGAACTGCAGATGTGTTCTCCATCTATTGCATAAAGACAAATGGAAAGGACATCAAAAAAAGCAATGTATCTGAAATGATTATGTTTTTCATACAGGAACATATTCGCTCTGTCTGAATTCATCCATTCACAGTAGCCCCAAATTAAAGGTTAATTTGGATTGATGTGTAAATGCTTATGTTATGTAGGCTACTGGCAGATTTGATTATTCACATCACCTCTTTCTGTTGGGGTCCTTTGACACTGTTCACTACTCTGTTGTTTACAATTTGTGGAAATGCTTTACCATCCATTGATAGTCCTTTCATTATTTACCATTCCTGCAAATTCAAAAATATATTCAAGGATCTTAAAATGTACATGTAACACGTTTTTACTTATTCTGAATGCTAAACATGTTGTTTGACGAAAGGGATGATTTAATTACCACCATTTCCAGTGTAAAAAAGGACTACGGTACCGGTGTCCTATCGCCGGTGCTGTACAGACTACAACTATGCTAACCTACATTACGGCTTAAGGTACTGGATAATTTAACGTTTCTCCACTTCAAAATATTCTTGAAATAGAAATGATTTAACTTAATATTAAAACATATAGTTTCCCTGGGGGTTAGCATCTGTTTTAAACGAAGCCAGTTAGCCACCATACCGTTGTTGAACCGGCCAAGGTTGTTCCGTACTACCGTAGTACGGTACCATACTATATGGTAGTTGTGATAATAGAAAATAGTACCAACCGTTAGTTAGGCTACGGTACTACTACTAGCCACTGAATATCGTGTGGGAAGACGCTCATCAAGTAAATATTAAATGCATTTATGGCAACTTACACAATGCAGTATGAATGTCCATCATTTCGTTACTGTTAGTGTCAGATGAGCGTGATAGATTCTCACCTGCGTTATTTGATGGGTCATCGCGAGATTTACCGTTATTTGAGTTCTATGGGTTTACCGCTAATTTGTTACCATGGTTCCACAGCAGACACACAACCAATCAGTTGAATGCAACCTGATGCAGCTTGCGTGTTTCTCTGAGTTTCAAAGGTAACCAGCAGAGGGCGCCATGAGACTTTCTTTCCATTCTTACCTACTGCACTAAGACTATAACTCATCTGCCTCTGTTAGAGCCAGGCCTATTACAGACCTGGACTAAATGTGTCTGTCACCTTTTGAACTATGTTTGTATTTTATTCTACTGCATTATTTATTCTTTCTATTGCACTTTTATTGTATTTAATGTACCAGACTGCTATGACG
>JAODLL010046419.1:0-44962 GCA_026546735.1 Forbesichthys agassizii | reverse complement strand
CTTGACCCCTCCTCCCCGATGACACATGATCTTGCGCCAGGTCGTGAACGACAGCATACTGTGATCGGTCAGTGTCATACGTGTAATGTTGCCTGTCTCCCTGCCATGACACGTCAAGAATGTATCGCGCAATGTCCGGCTAATCTGACATGGTAACAATCGTGAGAGACAAAAAAAGTAGTAGTAGTGTAGTGGATACCCGGCATTAGTGTTCTAGGGCCATAATATGGGTAGCTGGGTTTTTGAGAAATAACATTTTGAAACAGATCACACAAATGGACAGAATTTGACATGGCATATTTCTTATGTTTTAGGAGATTGACAGACCTTATTTATCTGATGCTCACTTTGACTAAATGCCCTCTTTCTGTCGGGACATTTGCAGCCAGGACAGCCTGTGACTCAGTCAAATTTGGGGACATAGTTTGATGCATATCATTCTTATTCTATACCTCATGCCTTGTTCGCAAGTGGTTCAAAGGGAAATTAGGCAACTTAAATATACCTTTTTGAGTGGTTTATTATACTGTATCTAGCTCATCATAACTTCATGCGCCCATCGGTGTGTATGACTTCAGTGGGTGTCCCCAACATAATTTGAAGCTATATACAGTATTACATTTCTTTCTTGTCCTTAGATTAAATAGATTCAATTACATCGACTTTGGTTGAGGGTGAAAAAGTTAAGTTCTAGAGTTGAAAGACTCAATTATGGGCATTTTATAGTGAGATTTCGGCCTCCCGTTGTTCACTCTTATTTCTCTGTAGCACACATTCATGTGGCCAACAGGATTTATGTGATGAAGGGTGCCATTTCCATATTTTGTACTAGACTCTGTCTGTTCTTGCTGCATTTCTGTGGCATATCATTTTGGCAGTTAAACATTGATTTTCCTTCCACAGCAGATGCATGAGTTCAGCTCATTACACTCTTTTCATAAAGCTTCTGGTGCCTCTCTTTGTTAGTGGCTGGGAGGAGTCGTATAGGCTTATAGACTGGCATGATGATCACGCTTCCATTGCCTTAGAGTGGCAAGTCTTTTCACTTTTCACGAGTGGCTGTAATGTGAGATAATGGCATGTTACAATGAACTGAAAGATAATATTGGTGTAAGAAAGCAGTTGTAAAGGTAGCTTGATCTGTGTACCCGGCTGCGATATGTAATTTGACACCCCCCTTCCCCCTCCACACACACACACATTTGATTTAGCGAGAGTACAGTTACAGTGACTGTTACTAGCTCTCTGGAACAGTTCAAACTCCCGCTAGCAGCAGAGCTACGTATCTACATGGTAGAAGGCTCTGCGCCAGTCACGGGGTCGCGCTAATGGGGTCGCTACTGAGATGGAGTTTAACCTTCACGGCAGAGATAGTTCCCCACAACAGCTCTGCATCCTAGTCACCAGAGAGCAGCTAACCATACACCTCATTGGGACAGCTTGGCTCCAATGGCATTCATTTGAGGTTAGCTGTACCCCAGTTATTTAATAAGGACAGTTAAGTTTTTTTGTTCTAGCCTCCCAGATGTCCCAAATGGGGCACGGATTTATTACAATAACCTACCGATTGCAAGATGGCTTCTTTATGGCCTCCGTGTTTTAAGTACATTTATATTAAATTTGTCATGAATATGGATATGGAAATGGATTTGCTACTGTACAGTAGCCCTGTGCCTGAACACACTGAAGCGGTCCTGCTTTACCCTAGACAGAGGAGGGTCTAAGGGTTGCTGTACATAGAAAGAGGCTTCAGATTGTGCTGCCCATTGCTGATGTAATAAGACACTTGCTGTTTACAATGGACAGTGATTCGCCACTGACCTAGACACTGCATCTCCATGCCTTTCTAATCGCATAATCAGTCTGAAATAAATCGACGTAATGCCATAAAAAGTTACTGAATGTCATAGTGAGCATCAGTTGGCCCGACAACAGGCTTTTGTTCCGCTTTTATTGTGAAGACATCGCCTGAATATTTCTTCAATTTCTTTAGTATGGCCTGTATTGGATCCTGCCTTTTTACATACATCTTATCTCTTTAATTACTTCTAGGTGATGACAGCCCATGGATTACGACAGCTCTCGGGGCCTGTAAGCATACGTTTCTCTCATTAAGCTTGAGCCGCTCATGTTGATATGTGATCTTTCTCAGAAAACAAACAAACGTTACCTCTTGTGGAAATGTCAATGGTAATGAATGCAGTGCCTCATTGTGACTGGATGTGTTTCTCTTCTTTGTGAGGACGAGCCCAAGGAGAAAGGGGAGAAGGGGGCTCAGGTAAACGGTGTCCCTTAACTCTCAACCATGCCACTGCAGAGAGAGCTGCAGCACTCTCGTATTATCGCACAGCATTTTTACAATACAGTCCCGAAAAAAGTTTCACTTTTTTATATGACACCGAGTGCTACAGTGTTGACAGTTGATTTATTGAGAACATTTGGACTTGGAGCAGCACTTGCTGCTCAGCCCTGAAGCTTTGATGTGATGTGGCGCGTCTCTATACGTTGCACATGCGGTCGTGGTGAATCAATTGGTATATGAGTATTGTATTGCATTGTACCGTTTTACAAGAGGCAGGCGTATTAAAAAGGCAGCGGACCAAAGCAAACGTGAGGAGACCGCCCTCAAACACGAAATCTAATATGCGTGTGTATCAATCCAGATGTAAAATATTTTTTGAATTGCGTAAGCAATGTAGGCACATAAACATAATCAGCATGCATTGTAAGTGTGACCGAACTGAGGGCGCGGTTCTCACCTTGAATTATATTGTAGGAAATGCATCTTAGAAAGTTGCTAACCCAGTTTTCTCTACATTCTCAGAATGCAGAAATAATTTCGACCATTATACCGTATTAGAATGCTGGAATGCTGAATATTACTTAGACCATTTTTAGATTAGATTTTCCTTTTGTCTGGCTATTTAAGTTACTCTTACAGTATTTCTCATCCCATTTTCTTTTTTTAGGGTGACGCAGGACCTCAAGGGCCACAAGGCTATAAGGTGATCTGTTGGAAAACTTTGATATATATGACTTTATAATGGTGACCACATGCTGTGTGTGTATGATCAAACTAAGAGAACGTGAGGTATTTTGAGTTAAATTTGATGAAATTGTGTTTCACTATTGATTTTAGTATTGATTTCTTCTCTGTTGTCTTAATGCATAGCACTGTGTACGGGATGCTTATTGTCAGTGTAGGGAAACACTGCTGAGGATAATGCCAGAAGTTCTCCTCCCATCTCTCTCTCTCTCTCTCTCTCTCTCTCTCTCTCTCTCTCTCTCTCTCTCTCTCTCTCTCCGGTTCATCTCTCCATCGTCTCCTCTCCTTTCTTGTTGTTGCAGGGAACCAGCGGGCTGCCGGGCTTGAAGGGAGATCAAGGGCCTGAGGTGAGTTGTCGTGTTCCCACCTAAAGCTTCTTTGGGTTAAACCGGGTGGTGTTTTAAGTGTAAATCTCACTCACATAACAGCTGTGTGGGCCAAGGGCCCCACCAGTATCAGTAAGTGTTGTATTTCATACGCCTTTGAATGTGTTTACATGCACATCGACATTACCACCTTTTAGCGATATACTTGAGGTGGGCTAATGTGAATATATAAGCAGCTCGTATGTGATTTGGCTTCCAAATGCCACACAACAGATTTTATAATAATGTATATCCCTATTTAATGAGACGGTTACATATGAATAAGGGACGAAATTGTATTAATTGGACTTCATGTACATACAGTATAGCGTACACACTATGAATGGTAGTGGTTGCTGATCATGTGGACAAGCCCAGTTTCCATGGCAATGTAGGATCTCCAGTTTACTAATGCATAGGCCGGCTAAAACCAGCAGGATTGGATGCAGGTAAACAGCTCATCACACTCACAGGCTTAATTGCGATATGAGTCATCTCACAAAATATGTCTTGTAAGCAATTGTGCAGTAGTTACGCTCAGTGGTAAATGTTGATAGTGGCGTGCGCAGCCTTGAAAAACGTAATTTAGGAGACTATAGCATCAGTGGAAGGACTCGAATGCTGTTTTTAACCATCTCAATACAGCCTCCACATGTAGTAGACTAGTGTGACATTGGGCATGTTTTAATGTGTGAGCAAACCTAGAATGCAAGTTTCACTTTCAAATGTCTGCGCTTGTATTTATCCAGGGGAAACAAGGTCTGCCCGGCCTCATCGGACTTCCAGGTCTCCCAGGAGAGCTGGTAAGAAGATGTGGGCCGCTATATATGTGGAGAATTGCCTCCAGTCACCATCTTATCTGTCACCTTGCCATCTCCTCTGTCCCTCAACTACGCCTGGCAGAATGAAAGCAAGAGATAAACAGATAAACTGCGACAACTTGAGGCAGGGGAGACAGTGGGAGGAAATCTCTCTGAGTTCCTCCACAGACGATCAGTAATCAAATTTAAGAATTAATTAGTGGGAAGAGGCAGATCCGAGCGCTCTCTGCCAAGGAAGGGCGGCAGAGGGCCAATCTGTTCTCCACACCTGCGTTGGTAATGAGCATCTGTCTTTATTCAAATGCAGGGAGGGGGAAAAAGAGGCATTTCATAAATCTTGGCTAAGGAAAATGATGTCACAACATTGCGGCCCGCTGAAGCAGTGAGGAGGAGCAGATAAATGTGTGCGAATTGGGGGGATGAAGGCACCCGTGATGGATGCGTCTCTTTCCTCTCCACTATTTACAGGGGGAGCCGGGGGAGCCCGGGGTGGCAGGGAGAGACGGTCTGAAAGGAGAGAAGGTAGGTAAACTTCAAATCAAGCTGGGAGCTCGGGAGGGAAAGGAGGGGGGGGGGGGGGCGGGGGAGAACCACGCAGCTGCGATGTTTTATCAAGGGGCGAGCGCCGTCGCGCGACTTGTGAAGACACCCTTCAGACGGCGACCCTTGCGGCTGTCGCCCTCCATCATGCCTCTGACTACTGCCTGTGACTACTTTATTACTACATACATGCTGTGTACATGTGCATATACTAGTATAAGATGAAAGCCTACAAACATGGAGTCGCCAATGAAAATGTGTGCAGGAGAGTACTTCTAAATATTCTAGATAAACAAGATTCCTTATATAATCTCACAAACACCCCTCTCCCTTCCTTCCTCGTCTCCTACCGCTTTAAAATCATCTTGCGACCACTCGGGAGGTTTCAAAACCTCTGAGTTAAGGTGTTTTTTTATGGTACCTGTCATAATAACGAAAAGCTCATTCAGGGCTCAAGGGAGTCACTCCTCCGCTCAGTAGAGGAAGAAACATCCAAAAATGATTCAGTCACCACCTCGGTTTCTGCTTTGCTTGTCATGTTTGCTTTGTTGATGCACTGTAAATTCAAATCTATGAGGTGAAATATAAATATAAAAATAAAGTAAAAACATAACTTAAGATACTGTATCGAAGAAAACATACAGAGTGTGTTGTTTTTGAGGAATTTTGCGTTATTTATTTTTAGGAGGATCATTTTATGGATTTTCCTTTTACTGCATTTTTTCCCTGTAATATATTTGACCTAAAATGTAATAAGATCATAAGTGTGTGTTTATCTTGGGAGTGATGCAGAGAGAGCAGAAGGGGTGGTGGGTGCACGAGGCCCCATGCTGTTGCAGAAGCTGTTCCCCTGTGCTAATAAACCATTATTAATGTTTACACCTGCGGATGTTGGAAATTAAGTGCCAGCTAAGCGGCATCTGTCCCTGCTTTGCCCTTCGGACATCACCTGCCTCCACACCGGACCCCCAGCTACCCACGCCCGCCTTTACCCGTTTCCCATGGGTATCCCAGCATGCACTGCGTTGCTGATATGTTTCAGCTGACCTGCAGTCCTGTGTTAGGAGCTCTTTAGGTACGTTCACACTGTCCGCTTGCTACAGCTACAAAGAGACAAACTACCATTAATTTCGAAAGGGAGCCAGCTACAGGAAGCGACAGTGGGTGGAGTTACGCTCGGCTACAAAATCTCCCAGGGACAGTTAAGAGTTGGTGAATGTTTGTCAAGCTAATTTCCAGTGAGCACCCATGATGGAGTATGTAAATTAGCGCGCTATAACAATGGATGTGTCCCCTGTTTTCCTATTACTTACGACCTCTGGCATCATTCAGAGATATACTTTTCTAAAATGAATGCATGGAAGATGGCTTCACAAATCTTTGGGAATAAGATCACGGGTGTGTGAAACACACAACATGTAAGAATAGGCAACCAATGAAACATAATCCTACTATTTAGAATACTGTATATATAGACAAACATTACATCCTTAACATTTATTTTTGTGGGAATGCAGCCCATGTTTGCCATCATTTTACTACCCGGTTGTCACTGGCAATACAGGAAGACACGCCTCCCATGAGCGGACACAAAGGTGACCTTGGGGGCAGTTCGCCAGAGATTCAGCGACTTGTGTAGCTGAGGTGGCAGACAGTGTGAACGCAGGGTAAAGCTGTAGTTGTTCACAGCTGTTAATTTGTTTTGTCTGGTGTCTCCATGCAGGGTGACTCTGGAGGAGTCACGGGGCCCCAGGGTCTGCCTGGACCTAAGGGAGAGCCCGGAGAGTCTGGGCCGGGCATTGTGGTGGGTACCAGATAAAGAGGTTAAACCAGATTAGAGAGGCAGCTTGTTAGTGTCGTCCCTGGAGCTCAGACTGCAGCGTGAGTCAAGACAGTCATTGTAGGAAATGACCACACACACAAACACGCACATAATTCAATACAAATGCACAAAGGGGTGGTGGTGTGCCAACAGCTGGCAAACACGCTGAAAGAGACCACCTCCTCCCGCTGCCTAGCATACCAGGACATTATGGTGATAATATGCCATTAGGAAAGCCAATGGTGGATAGCATCCACTGAAGTAATCACCTATTTACTCCCATTTGGAGCTTATAGTTGTTATAGCTCCCTATTTTAAGTCCCGCATGCTGCATATAGAATTGGTCATTATGGGATTACCAACCAGTGGAATTGGTAGCACAGCTAAGACCACAGTCTTGCTTGATTGCACGCGCACTGTTCAATCACATGAAAGTACTCTTTAGCTGTGAGCCGTCCTCGTGCTGTACGCAGAAAGAGGAAAACATTAGCTTTCACAGCAGTCCTGCTCATCAGGTCCATACGGTAGGTAGTGTGTTCAGGTGTCCGGCTGGTTGGCTTGCGGCTCTTGACAAAATGTAACGGACACCTCGGTTGATAGAACACTGATAAAGAAAGAGAAATGACCATTAAATAGAAACCCGTAGCACACCCCGGTCCTAAAGAAATATGGATTAAGTAGCAGAAAATAGTCCAGCATGTTACCATTGTTTTTTATGTACTACCAAAAGAGAAGAAGTGAGACTTTATTGTATATCAGACAGCCTTCAAGCATGTTTAAAGACTTAGCTTGCACAAATACAGTGTGTGCTGTTGCCTAGTTGATTGCACTGTAGGCCTTCCTCTAAATGGATATTGAATGTTCTTGTTTATGTGACTCATTCATGAGAATTGATGTATCAGTGTTATGGTTTTATATAATCCACATGTCAAAAACCTAATTTGTAGAAGAGTGCATGTTTTATTCTGATTTGATTTCAAACACAGGAATGCAGATTAATTATATGTGTCAACTGTATTTGGAGGGGTAGATTCTCCCCAAAAGTTCAAAACTGCTGCGTGCGGGTCAATTCTAACTTTGGAGCTGCTAATTTACATTGTGCAATGTAGGACTTGTAAAGCTAATATATGCTGACCACGGAAATCAATGTCCCATCCAAAGTGTACAGTAAATAATGCCTGCAGGATCCACGATCCCAGGTTTTCTGTGTGCTACGGCATTATCGGGCTGTCTCTCTACGTGGAAACTATTAAAAATGTTGTAAAGGGTATTGAACATGAGCTCAAGATGTGGCGCTGTATGTGCTGTGGGATGTAGTTCATAGAGATTCAATATTCCAATTTCAATTTGAGCATGAGAACGGTGTTTTAGGTTGCACCTAGCATTTCTAAGTGAATTACTGATGAATGTGCTGTGAACTCCATCCTGATGGCTTCCTTCGCCTGTTTTGCAGGGTGATGGGATGTCTCTCACAAGAGGGTCCCGTGGGCCCAAGGTAGGCACTAACAAAGGGCCTAGACAAGTACAATATCGATATCACCGTCTCCCCTAGAGCCTTGTTAACCCTAAAAAAATATACCTGTACCATCAGGTATAGGCAATATATCATGCTCACATCTGTGGCACTTTAGTAAATGAAAGTAGACATACAAAGCTTTTATGATGAAATCAAGTTTACCATTGCTGGCAATTTTTATAACAACTCCTGATTTAATCCCTTCTTTTTCCACAATGCAATAATGGTGTAAGCATCGAAATGGCACATTTGAATGAAACAGATATGCGTGCATTCCATTGACCTAGAATATAGATGACGTTGTTTTTCATGCCCTTGGAGTGACAAAAAGTTCAGGAGAAGTTTAAACCATTAATGATAATGCAGAGCAGCAGTTTCTCCTCAAGTTCTCCTTGAAGGAGTTCACTGGTAGCATCAAAGCCTCCTCTGACTGTTTCTTTCTGGGCTTGTTTTTTCTTCTTCAGGGTGAGAGAGGCGTCCCAGGATTGCCTGGAGAACATGGAGAGAAAGGCGAGCCTGGAGAAACTACCACTGGTGCCCCAGTGAGTATAGTGCGGCATTGCTGTGATTGACTTATATCTTTCAGGTTCATTATTTAGTCCTGCAGTTGGTATCTCGTGGTGTGAACTTTTGTATACCGGCATTCAGCAAATACCCAGGTGGGAAAAACACTATTTGAAAATCGACACTATTGTGTATCATACCCAATTGTTGTTTGGGGGGTGGGGGGGTGGGGGGGGACAAGTCAATATTGTAAAGCGCTATCTTATTACGTCCTTCCTCCATAACATTAAGCTTGCTCGGTTCTGTTGGTTTCAATCTCACAGATTAGAGTATGGCAGAGTTGGTTGTGGTTTGTGAAATACACCGTGGTTGGAAATGGAGAATCAATAGAGCAAGGGGTATCTAACACAAGTCCCGTATCGAATCTGTTCTGCTGGAGGGCAGGTGGTGTTAACAAGATGTGTTATGTGTTTTCAGGGCCCTGCGGGACCACCAGGAAAACCAGGATTGGAGGTCTGTTGAAGAACACACCAGATCCCAGAATACACAAATATTGCTGCAGCATGACGCTCTCTGCAGTGTAAACCATCAGAAGTCATGAGTGTAGCACTTTTCTTATTCTTTTTTAAGGGCCCAAGTGGACCCCCCGGGTTATCTGGCCCCGCTGGCACTCCAGGAAGGGAGGTACGACTGTCTTTTTTCATTTCACTTCATCGCTGTCAGCGTGACACTAAGATTAAAGGCTAACGCCAGCGAAACAGAGTGTTAGCATTACAGCCTGGCAACACTCACACTTCAATCAAGGCATGGACGCTGCATGTGTCCTTTATATGGGGAGGAATTAATGTCTGAATCGTCCAAATTGTTTTTTTAAGGGTTCGCCAGGTAGAACCGGCGCTCCAGGCCCCCCTGGACCCCCTGGTGAACCGGTGAGTAATCCTTTGTGTCTTTTTTTGGTTCAACAGATTAGCCATGCTGTCAAATGCTGTCATTCACCAGAAAAATAAAAATGTTTTTTCTTTTTTTTTTCTTTTTTTTTTTAGATGTGTCTTGCATGGAATAGCTTTCATTTTGTCCTAACAAGAATAAGTATTCAAGTTTCAGAACGTTATTTGGTTGTGGCCATTTGGAGTCTGTAAACAAACCCACAAATTCTGATGGGTACAGTATCTGGGTACAGTATCTGGACCATATGTCATGAGTTGTTGTTTTTCTGCTCTCCATTGTGACAGACTGCCTTGCCTATTGTTGGAGACATGAGTTCTTTACTGAAGGTAAGTTGGCCTATAAAGAACATATTGGAGAAATACAACTATGCTATGAAGGTATTATCTGAGTATTTGACAGTGAAGTTGTAGTTGTACAAAGTAGGCACACGTGTATCAGTAAATTTAGAGTCCCAGAGATAAATGTTTTAGTAGTTGCAAACTCCTACAAACTTATCATCTCCATTGCAGTTGCACAGATCTTAATCTACAAATCAGAAATGTATAAACTCATACGTTTACATGTTTGCTACATACTGTAGAACAATGTTACAAATGGTGCAAAACATATTCACACATCTGTATTAAAAATCTGAAGTAGTACTTTGTTTGTCTTGATACCTAGCACATACAAGTCAACAAGTACAACTGCTTGAATATGCCGCTACAAGTCTCAAATGCTGTTTTTTCGATCACAAATAACAAGTTCCTGTGCACCTCAAATCTGCATCAAATGTGATACATGTCGAGCAAAAGTGATTTGTGTACCTGTAACATGTGATGTGTACCTGTAGCATATACTGTGTGTAGGTTGTAGCCAGGGGCAGGCACTGTTCAGAACGCCTTTGGCCAATAAAAAGAGGTCGTTTGGGCACACGTGGTCTCAATAAGACAACTCTTTCTCCACACCCTGATTAGCTAAGAGCTTCATCATGTAATAACAAAAGAGTGTGATTGGCTGTGAGAAAACGGCTTCTGGCTACAATAACACAAATCGGCTGCACCAGGTTGTGAGATATATTGTGCAAAAGTTACTTGTGTATAGTATCATTTGGTGCAAAATTGAGGGGCAACGGAACTTTCCATTGTTGATTGAAATTACAGCATTTGAGACAGTGGCAGAATCAAGCAGTTTTAGTTTTTGACTTGTATTTGTATTTGTGTTAAGATTTGTGCACCTGCGATGGAGAATTTGAGAAGGTATAGCCTAACTTCCATCCTGATCTTGTGAGCTTCTGTTTAATTTTGCCGTGAGAATTAGTCTGGAAAGCCTCGGAATCATTGTGAATGTGTCTGAGCAGCAACTGAACTTTCCAATCAGCATCGTGTTTATAGCTATACGAGTTTAGGTGTGCCGACATCGAAAACGACCAGATTGTTCATCCAATCAATTGCAAAGTATTTTCTTGAAAGTACCTGCACTTTACAAACAGATCAGTTAAAAACGTTTAAAAAAGTTTAAATGTATGGCTCTCCAGATAGAGTATTGACAACAATACATCTGGGATGTCAGGTTATAACTGTTGTGTTGGTGGGAGAGAAATTAAATATTTTTTTTACGGGTATGTGAATGTGTTTTGCACCATTTGTAACTGCGTTATACTGTGTGTAGCAAAAATGTGATCATATGAGTTTCTGAATATGTTATATGTAGATTAATATTTGTGCACCAGCAATGGAGAGTTTAAGAAGGTGTACCTGTTTTCTTGTTCTTGTAGGAGTTTTCAACTACTAAAGCATTTATCTCTCTGACTTGACTGATACAAATGTGCCTACTTTCTACAACTACAAATTCACTATCACAGATGCTCACATATTTTGCACCAAAAATACCTTCAGACAATGCTTACGTTACTGTATTAGTTAATACATTTAGTATGTTAGATTAGAGTTTTTGGTAGAGAAAAATTATAGAGTACATACAGTATATTGGTAAGATTGAGAGAACTGTTGACCAAAGCAAATGTTCAGCTCTTTTGATGGTCTATGATGGCTTCCAACCAACACATGAGCTACCATATATCTAAGTTTAGCTACATATTAGTGTGTAGTGGTTTTGATCATAGGCTATATTAACAGTAAGGAAAATTGAATCACATTCAGCCTTATCCGTTGAGCATTTATAACACAATTTAATACATAGCAATTTAAAAAATAATGTATAAAGTACATTAATATATGAAGACGAAAGGCATTTCAACCAAATTATATAGAATATGCAGTTTCTTTTAGATGCAGTGATAATGATAAGGAATTCGATCGATTTCCGTTTGTAGTTAGAGGAAAATTCTATTTCACTGTGACAGGGTTTCACAGCCACAGGAATCACAAGAACTATGTAGAATCACTTGATTTTTGCTAAATAAAACCCTGGTGTACATTTTTTTAATATAATATCAACCTCTAACATCACTGTGGGTGATGAAATTGTTAAAAAATGAAAGCCTGGAAGAAGAAAAAGTAATCACTTTCTCCGCAGGTTGTAGTGTTATTTCACAGAAATCTGTTTAACTTGAGGACTAGTTCCGACAGGTTCAGAAAGAGCAATTTAGTGCAATCAGGGAAGACAATTTAGTGGTAAATGTTGCTATTGAGTGTTCAAGGCCCTGCGGCCTTTCATAGTGGACAAGTCTAATGTAATCCAGCATAGCGCAGCGAAAAGAAATGACTCCAAAGTAGAGATTTGTTGTTTCCACCTTAATTTCCACTTACTTGGACAGTTACCATACTTTTGTTAGCATTTCAAACTCTGTAGCCAAGTGGGCAAAGTGCCGAGCTTTGTTAGTACGACAATGGTTTGAACTGTTGGTTTCAACCACCGTCGTTCGAACTACAATGTTTAAAAGCGATGAGCTGTTCTTTTAATAAAGGCAACAAAAGCACTACTTGATTAAGATTAGAATAACAGACATATTCTGTAAGCGAGATAAAGGGGATAAAAATTATGCTTTTTAATCTTTCATCTCTTTTGATCCTATAACTGAACTATAGTAAACTGTAGGCATGGGCACATGTGCAACTGCAGTCTACTCATGTAGGCCTATTGAAGAATAGACTACATTTAAAAGTAGGCCTACTTTTATGTTAATTTTAAAAACACCAATCAAAACACTTAGGTCTACTGTTTTCCTACAGCAAGATTAGATAGACATACCTAATACGCATATTTCACTGCCATTTATGATGTAGTCACCATGAACTATGCTTCTAACGACACCTTGAGTACTGTACGAACTATGGTTTTGGGAAACACCTGCGTGGTTTAACGATGCATTAAACTACGTCAGTCACCAACGTAGTTTCCTCCATAGTTCAGACTATGGTTTTTGGAAACATTTGTGTCGTCACCAACGTAGTTTCCTCCATAGTTCAGACTATGGTTTTTGGAAACATTTGTGTCGTCACCAACGTAGTTTCCTCCATAGTTCAGACTATGGTTTTTGGAAACATTTGTGTCGTCACCAACGTAGTTTCCTCTATAGTTCAGACTATGGTTTTGGGAAACACTTGTCGCAACTGTGTAGTTCCAAACATGCAAGTTGCTAACATAGTTAGCAACGATGCTTTTGGGAAATGCACCCCTGAGCTCTTGTTATGTTTTATCCTAAATTCTAAAAAACTATTGCTTTTATTTTAAATTCTTTTGAGTGGTAGTAAATAACCTTTATGGTATTTTATGTGTAAGATGACGTGTATGTAGTTTTACAGGTAACGCAGCAGAGCCTACTGTATATCCAGACTGAATAGAGCACAGTGATATTCATGAGTCTCACCTAAATGTCACAGTCAATGAGCTTGACAAAGTTCACCCACTCACCGAGATTATAGACGCTGTTGGCGGCATCGCATTGTCTGAGCTCTGCAGACATTTAGAGAACATTTTGTGTCAGCTGGGGTCCAAGCCTCCACTCGGGGGACGGAAAGCAATAAGCGCCTCGCCCCGCGCGCAGCGCACCAGCTCAGGTCTGGTGAAAGCCTCTGCCTGCATTCCACTACTGCTGTCTCCCTGCTTCGTCTTCTCTTTGGCAGAATGCCTGCAGCGTGTGCCAGGCTAGAGTTCCTGGCCTGCCTGGGCAGAAGGGTGAGAAGGGAGCCATCGGAGCACCAGGAGTGGAGGGCTTAGAGGGGGTGAAGGTAGGGTTACTCTTACTCAAATGAATTTCACATTTTACTCGATTAGGAACGGACACTGCAAACATGCTTATCTGACGGTGATATTATGCTTTGTTACTGGGGTCGTGTGTGTGTGTGTGTGTGTGTGTGTGTGTGTGTGTGCGTGTGTGTGTGTGCGTGTGTGTGAGTGTGTGTGTGTGTGTGTGTGCGTGTGTGCGTGTGTGCGTGCGTGTGCTTATATGAAACAGGGGGATCAAGGTGTGCGAGGGCCTATTGGTAATCCTGGGAAAGAAGGCCCAAAGGTAATTTTTCTGACTACAGCCATGTGGCTACAAGTACTGGTGTGTGTAATTACTTTTCTGAACAAATTATTTCCAAATCTTAAGTAACAAAGTAACATTATATTTCCATTTCCTATGTAATCATTGTCTACATCGATTTTTTTTTCTTTCTTTCACATTTGAATGTTTGTTTTCACATTATTATGCTGTCCTTGAAATCCTGGATACAGCTCCTACTGGATGTGGCGCAGAAATCGTTGCTATGGCTACACTGTTGTGCCACAGCGTAATAGGCTGGCTAGGCAATTGTAATCGACATGCACAGAGAATATGAAGTTTGCAGACACCCGCATTTATGTTTGGACTTCTGCACACATATAAAGCCACCACTTTTCCCCCCACTCACTGGCTCTGCCTTCCCACAGGGAATAAAAGGCGAAAGAGGCTTCCCCGGGCCGACAGGAGAAAAGGGAGATGAGGTCGGTGACGAAATAGGCCTTAAGAGGCACATTAACCCTAAGAGTGACAATTAGATTGCCGTTAAGAGAGCTAGTGTCAGAAGAATGCAAGTCTCTTGTAGGATCTGCCACTGTCTGTGCTCTGTCTAGACTAATAATGCAGGGAAATGATTTTCAAACACAGTGATCTGAACTTGCCTTTGCTTGTGGACATGCAATACAATACACCCTCCTCACTCTCTAGGGAGTTGCTTGTGCTATCCTGCCTGTCTGCACACTTATAAAAGGTCTCTTTAGAATCTTTAGAAGTATCAAGGAGCAATTCATAGGTCATTGTTTAGAAATGCAAGCACAAGAGATTAGGAATTTAATTAACTGTCACATGTATTATTAGACACGATAGGCTAAATGTAATAAAATAACTTATTTTCAGCTCTTATAAAGCTTCCACTCTTGTAGAAATGTAGAAAACATTTGCAGTAAAACTCAACTTTAAAGGAGCATTCCTTGATTTGTGGCTAGAAGAACCCTTGTGGTTAAAACCAGTATTGCTTACTTTTAAGTATACAGTATGTATACTTTTATGCACAGTTGTATTTCAAGCATCAACAGTGACCTGGGTATCTGGGGGTGCTACTGTGTGAAGTAGTTAACATGACTATATTTACTACTACTGTATCTACAGCCCCTGTTGGCAGATGTATTTTCACGCTTGATTTAGCTATTTAGACATTGCACATGGCGCATTAGCAAGGAATGAAACAGTAACTTGAACTCCCATTGTTTCTTCCAGGGGTCTCCTGGAGTTCCAGGTCTACCGGGTGTAACAGGACGCACGGGTGCCCCTGTAAGCAGCAGCCTCCTCACTATATCTACAGTATTTGTATGTGGGCAGAGTAGGGGTTCAAGACTATTGCTGCTGTGATGCATGTGCAGGAGTGGGCGGGTCTTGCAAAGCTACCTTTGTGAGAAGGCAACATCAAGCAGCTACATGGGCGATTTGGTCTGTTTTTAGCCCTTTAGCTAGAATATGGAAATGTGCTTGGAGTGCTTGGAACTGTATTATATATTTATAATACAGTTTAAAGTACTAATGCAATTCATTATTCATCCATCTGGTGTTCAGGTATGAAATCAAATCTATTGTGTGTATCTAGATAGTCGGCAGGCGGCGTAAATATCTAAACGCTGTGTTTTAGGGACCTGGTCAAATTGCTTCTGTGGATGCTGATAAAATCCCATTCATGTGTGTTGGTTCTTTCAACACACATACATAGGATATAATTACTGTATGTTTAGCCATGGTTGCCACAAATTCACAAACTCCAACTTAATATGTAGATATGTGCCTGATATTATGATGTACGGTACAATCTCATTCATGCCATCCTGAATTACACACATCTTTACATAGTTTTGATCCTTTAATTATGCAATGTTAACAGATGTTTAGTGTCTTCATTGTTAAGGTTTAAAACCAATGAAAATGTCCTCAGTGTTAATGGAGAACCACGTGGGATTTCAAAGCTGTGGACTCTCTTCTCTTTGCAGGGACTTATGGGACGACCTGGTCCAATGGGTCAACTTGGACCTAAAGGCGAAAGAGTAAGCAGTGTTGTCTTCTGCTCTGTTCAATAGAAGCCGTTTTAGCTATGGAATGACCTCGGCTAGGTTAAAGAGAAAACAAAAGTCCATTGTCAATTGCCTACAGTACATATGCCTTTAATTGGGAAGATAAAGCTTTACTTTACACAACCAGCTTAAACTCCCACATTTAGCCTCATGGTGTCTTATAATGTTTAATGGTGTATTTTGAGTGGCGAAATACAAAGGAAAAGAGTGCAAATTGGGGAATACAGAGCTGTGCGTTGTGCTTCTGGTCTTTAATGCTTTGTGGTTTACAGGGAAGTGAAGGCCCCCCAGGCAGACCTGGACTTCCAGGCCCTCCCGTAAGTTCTCCTGTTTTCCCCCGGGGCGATCAACGGGTGATAATGACCCACAATGCGTCAGCCAGCGGCAGGTGCTCCCCATGGGCCTAGGCCCTAGAGAGGGAGCCTTAGATCAACCTAGCCTGCTAAAGGAAGTTTGTTAATTGGTAACAGTCACAGCACATTACATCTCATCCATGAGTTTTTAGGGTTTTTGTACCACTGGCCCAACAGTAAGTGGTTCATAGCTTAGATATGTATATTAGATGATAATAATAATAACACAAAGACTAGGGAAAATGGAAATACAGTATGTGAATCAGCACCTTATATACAGCATTGATGATGAGCATATTCACGCCCATTGGTGGCGCTACAGGGAGCTGTGCAGAGTGCAATATCAAAAGTGTTCTAAAATGTAAAATCTTGAAATGATTTTGTGACTCCTTTACAGGGGTTGCATCATTTGCATCATTACATCATTACATGGTGTAATTTTCTTCCTAGCACTTGGCCCTTGATTTACCCTGGTCTGGGAAAGGTTAAGCCTGCATCCATCAACTGAAATGAGCATTGATGTAATTAATTTCCCTCGGCCTTATAACACTGGGTGTACCCAGAGATCACACACAACTGCTAAGCTAGTGTAAACATGATGATTCACTGATGGGCTGTTCCTCCTCCGTTCCCGAGTGTCAGTGAGTAAGCACTTCTAAAGGCACATCTATAATTCATCAGGCATCCCCTTGAACCTGCTATGCACCCCCCCCCCTTTTACCCCAACACACACACACACAGAGGTGCCATAAACTGCAGGGCAGGAGGAGGTTTGATGGCTCGGTGGCCTGAAGAGGGCACAGACATCCACTTGCTTCTCAATGCGGACCGTGACTCTTTCGCTTCGCTCAAAATAGTTTCAATTTATCAGCGAATGTTGTGGGGGGGAAGAACAACTATCTTCACCAGCCCAATTTATTAATATATTATTCATTTCTAAGACTGCAAAGTGTTTGAATTGTAAGGACTTTGAGGACAAAATGAGTACAACAGTCTATATGTCTATCTGTATGTGTGTGTATGCATGTGTTCAAGTTTGTGTGTGTGTGTGTGCATATGCGTGTGTGTGCCAGTAATCAGTGGGTAGGCTGAGCTATCGATCCGTCCCATGTAGCATTTAAAGGGCTTAGCCACAGCCACAGTGTGTCCAGACCTAAAGCATTCCACGGGTCTTCTCGTGCGTAGAGGGCACCGCTCTCTGCGGGGGGAGGGGCAGAGATGCGGTCGCCTAACCGTCCTCGTTGTGTTTCAGGGCGTCCCCTATGTGGAGGGCAATGGGATGAGCAGTCTCTACAAGCTCCAGGTAAAGTCCATTTTTTAAAATAGCATCAGCAAGGTGATGTGTTTTCAGCGCAGCGCGTGCTAAGAGCGCCCGCATATAGACACTACCGTTTAATCACATCGCAAGGAAGAGGGTCTGTGCACATAGCTTAGCGAAAATGACTTTGACATGACTCGCACTGCTTATGGTAGGAAAAAAAGAGTTGTAATGGAATTTAAGCGCCTCATCTTTTTGCATTGTGAACTTGTTCGGTAATATTAAAAGTCACGGCGGTTTCTTTTCAGAGTGGCGGAGCAATTCTAGGACCTCCTGGAGCCCCCGGTGCCCCGGTAAGAATAATCATCGTTATGCCTGAAGCAAATCCTTTTTACACAGTGGCGGGGGGAGTAACAGGCAAGCAGGCACACAGACCAGATAAGTACAACAACAGGCATCCTGACCGCTCCCGCATTGTTATCTTGCCGCCTGAGTCTCCCGTATCACATTCAATCATTTCATTGAGGGCTGATGGAGGCTAAGGGCTTCCTGCCTCTCAAACAGGTGCGTGTGAGTAGTGCCACCGTCATTGACATGCACAGCAGACCCGGGGCCTCGGCTCGGTGGCACGCTGCCCAGTCAAAGTGACCCGGTTTGCTTATCGCCTCCCCCTGCTATTCCCTATCGGACCTGCTTGTAATCTGGCCCAATCTCGGGAGACATTCACTCTCTGCCTCGCAGGGAACCAACCTCCCCCGCCAGCGATGAGGTGGTGACAGGAAAATAGACAGGCCAATCTCCCCAATGCACAATGCATGTGTGGACTCCTGAAATCCTGAGGTGCCTTTCTCTCTGTGTAGCACATCCATCACAGCCAAGCCATGGCACCACTGGGCCAATCAGGGAGAGACCGTCTCTGTCAGTGTTAAGAGTGGACTTGTCCCTGTTTATTAATAATGCCTAGATTTCAAAATGATGAAAGATGCGGAGATTGCGCGTGCATGTATGAATTATGCATGGCGTCAGTTTGTAAAGCATCAATACTGTCTGATGACTGGATTGTTAATCTAAAATTGTAAACAAATGTCTTACTTTATGGCTTATCTGTAATAGGTAATAGTTTTATAGCGCCGCGTAAGTATGAATTATAGTTGGAGCGTGAAGCATCAATCAAGAACACTGCAAATTGAAACTATAGTGTATATTGTGCATTTTAAAGGTGGACTCCACAATTTATGTCTTGAAACCTGTGTTTTAAAAGCAGTGTCACTAGCAGTGTTTAACTCTGAGAGCACCACCCACACTTTGGTGAACTCAATGACTCACATTATTCTGTACACCTCACCTACTGCTGCGCTCCAAAATGTAAACTGTGAGCTGCTGCGGAACCTTTGGGTTTTGGTAGAGCTTTAAAGGAATTGAGGACTGCACTCTACCTTTAATGTATTAGTAATAATTTGTATTATTATATTGGGGTTTTAAAAATTATTGTTTTCACCGCTGTCTTTAAATGGTACTTTTCCCCTGGTAGCAGCATTCCTCCACATTGTGATTTTTATCATAATTTATTAGGCTAACGGTTCAACATCATGTGATTTCTGTGTTAGCTCCTGACACAGGAGTAATTGTGTTAACAATTGTACTAATCGAATTTTCACATTTCTTCTCAAGGGTCCCAAAGGAGATGAAGGCACTGCAGTAAGTAGCATATTTAATTCCAAAATAGATTTTTATATGGAAGGATACATCGCTCTATTTATTTATTTTCTTTCTGTTAACTAAAAAAACAGTGCTGGTTGCTGTCCAACAACCCTTCCCTACTATGCACTTTAAGTCAATACAGCCTCAAGACGAAGCGCTTAACCGCACTCAATAGACCTATACACAGGCAACAATACACACACACGCACAAAATGATCACATCTCCTGCCAGTATAAAATTGCGGTGCCATATTTTCTTACCACTGGGAACCTATGACCACTCCTGCTCATTCTACGCCCCCCCCCCCCAACCCGCCCCCATACACACAAAAACAAATCCACACAGGCAGAGGCTAAGCCGCGGGCACCAACTTGAATTCTTTATTCTCACGGGGCCAATTGCAGTTTCCCTTTTTTTTATTGTTTTGTTGCTGAACGATTTTTCACCGGGATGTTAATTTGACATTTTAATAAATTGCGTGAATGTGGCGGCGGCAGAATTGCCCCGATCCGCCTCACAGCTGATCCTCTCGCCAGACCCAACCCTTTCCTGTCACCCTTGCTCGCTTACTCATGACAATCTACACGTATGACAATTACCGGCACAATCCGTCTATGTCGGCACACATTGCCCTCTTCTGTGTCGCTAATAGCGGCTCTCCTAGAAAGACACAGGAGATATATGCTGTCACTTCTACCAATGCGGAGAATGCAGAGGCTCTATTTTTAGAGCCGAGAGACAGTGCAATCGTATGTCTTAAACGGAACTCTCCGTTTCTATTTCTTTTAATACCTATGGGAAGTGATAGCATCTGTCACGGTAGCCCACGCTTTGGCAAACTGAGATTGAAGTATTGGGTTTACATGCACATGGACACGCGAGTAGCTTAAATCAATATCTAACATAGTATATCAAGGGGTAACACACCAAAAGGTGTGTAAAAGAATCCTGACTCTGTCAACAAATATATTTGCTTGTTTATTGTAGCTTTGATCTACACAGCTCACGCAAAATTACTGTAGACAAAGTTAGATTAATACCTTTTGCCTTTAATCGCCTTCACAGATCCAAGTAGCATGATATGAAAATAGCACCGCTGTTTTTTTGTTTAGTTTTTCTGGCAACAGAATGGAGGAGCTGAAAAGCTATTTAATCTCGGCGGTGGCTTTTTCTTGCTGTCAGACTAAATGGTGTGTCATCTGTTGCAGGGGGAACCGGGGCCCATGGGACTACCAGGGGTTGAAGGCCTGCCAGGTGCCAAGGTAAGCAGGAGAACTGCTCTGGGCCCGGAGAACACTCTCAAATGGCTTGACCAAAGCCAGACCAGGGGTGTGAGGAAATGTATTTCATGGCACACTCACATTACTGTACGTGGAGCAGGAGCCTGCTGTGACCTTCCCTGTCTTTCATCAGGTTTATTGGGAACCGCATGAACCAAACTGACGTGGTCACGATGCAATTTAAACCGTGTTTAAGCCGGAACTGAACACTTGGCACTGACATATAGTTATTGGCTGTGTGCGTGTGTGTGTGTGGGGGTGTGTGGGGGTATGTGTGCGTGTGCGTGTGTGTTTGGCAAAGTCCACAGTCAATATTTAACTTGATTTTCCAAAATTATAATAAGTCTCAGCAAGCTAAAATGGTTCTTCATATACCCACATCTATTTATCACTACAGTATATCACCATACTGTAGCTCTTCAGTTGTCTCTATCTTACGGTGTAAGTGTACGTTTAAGTGTGGTAGTAATGGACCACCACTTTCTGCTTGCTTATTACTCATTAAGGTGATTTCTTATCAAGTGTGCTTAACGTGGAGCTTTCCTTTCAGGGCGATATTGGTTTGCCTGGCTCCCCGGGGATACCAGGTCCTTCGGTAAGTCACGATTGCCTTCAATTACTTCAACTTACTTTGGTTTAATCAGTTATCCTTTAATTGAGCTGGAAGACCTTGCCGTTGACCTTGCCTTGACCTTGAATCCACTCGAAGCAGCTAACTATAAGCAGAGGCAACCAAGCACAGTATGGGATAAAGGAGGAACGCTTTGCTAAATGAAACATTTTCCACTGAGTTAGTCTACCACGTTGCCATGGAGAACGGCATGCTATGTGGGAGATGAAAATGTGATGGAGGTGCAACAGATATGACACCAAAAGAGAGGTAGTTCTCATCCTCTGTGTGTGTGTGTGTGTGTGTGTGCGTGCGTGCGTGTGATTGACAGGGAAAGCCCGGCGCCCGTGGAGATCCAGGAACCCCAGGGGAACCGGTGAGCCTTTAGCCTTTAACTCCCTTTCAGCTTGTCAATCCGCGCGTCACTTCTGTGTCAGCGGTGAATGACACAACGCCTCTCACTGTTCCCTGACAGGGGGAGAGAGGCCCACTCGGAGAGACAGGGTTCCCAGGACCAGAGGGACCCCAAGGTGCTCCCGTAAGGACCCTACAGCTCCCACTGTTTACCTGGCCTGCTGCTATTCACAGTGGATAGAGATAGCATGCTTGGCGGACAAAGGAAAAGATAAAGAAAACATCCACGTCAGCCATCACTTGTTCTGTAGATGATTACATTACTGTATGTAATTACCATCAGAAAAGATGGCGCCGTAATTTCCCCTGTAAGCACAGAATGGAACAGTGTTCGCGCAGCAATCAGGATCATTATCCCACGGTTGAGATATCTCATTAACTGTGGAGATTACTAGGACTGCATCAGCGCTGATCCAATCGAAGGTGGGGGCTAATATAAACGTATTTTTGTGTGTTTTTTGTGTGTTTTTCGTTGCCGTTTGCTGCCGGAGCAGGGCAGGCCAGGGAAAGATGGGATTCCTGGATACGAGGTGAGTCGTCTGAGCACTTCCCTGCAAATCCCATTTCACATCAGCCATAGTGTGAAAGAGAGATGGCACAGCAGATCTACCCCCCCACCCACCACCACACCCCACCTTCCCCTCCAAAGCAAACACATCCTCAGAGTGCATTAAACATATTTGCATATTTGAGTATTTTAATGGTAATAACTAAATGGAATCCTGCAGATTTAAGGCTTTGTTGACTTTTACTCTTTTCATCTTAATTATACTGTTAATGCTTTCAGGCAACGGTAAAAAATGTGTAATAGGGGGCAGTGGCCTTTTAAATTAAACGATATAACTAAATATATTTCTCAACTCAATAGGTGTCTTCATAAAACTGACTAAAATCACAAGAAACATTTTATCTTGAAATGACATGGTCTACATAATTTTTTTTAACACAATATCCAACATGCATATTGTTCTACTTATTATTTGTTATGTTTTCTTTTAAAATCCATCACACACATTCAGTGGCTTTCCACGCCACAGCCCTTCAGTCCAATCTCACGGTGCAACAGTGCCATCTAGCAGGCAGACTCTCTCTCTCTTATTGCTTCCGTTCAACACCACCGTTGAGCGTCAGCGCAGTGCCCAGGGACAAACAGCGAAGATGATAGCCTCCCATCAGGCATCGGGGAATACAGAGTGCTGCAGATTAAGGCAAGCGGCCGAGAACAGCATCGGAAGAGAGAGGCCCACTTTCTAAGACGCCGCCACGTTGCATGTCTTCTGCATAACTCACGCAGGGAAATGGATGCCTCAGAGGTAGTGGCAAAGGGAGGTAATGCACAGCGACAGGGAGGGATTAGAAGACACAGGATGCAGCGACAGCCTCTGTGTTGTACAGTCAGCCCTGCCGGTTGTATGGGCATAGGCGCATGAGGAGCAGTGCAGAGGAGCTGTGACTTTGCAGAAGGTGAAAACACTATCCAGCAGAAAAACATGATTCATGGCATCTACCTGGGATGGGTTGAATGCACTCAAAAATGTATGTTACGTGTTTTAATGTGGGCAACACACCTGTAAACAATATCTACAGAATGTGTCTTAGATACGGGATAATTTGTGACTAACCATATGGCACTATATACAGTACAGCATTTGAATACAAGGTGGGCAGAACATTCATCGTTGACCATACAGTAGATTCATATCATTTTGTATATTGTTCTGCTTACGAGATTATACCGTAAGATACCTTGTCATTTTCAGTCAATGAGCACTGAACAATAATGTTTACCTTCTCCCTCCCCTCCCCCCTAGGGAGCGACAGGTAGACCAGGCGATAGAGGTTCAAAGGGAGAACGTGTAAGTAGAGCCATCCTTTTATTCCCTAACAGGAAGAGTTATTACAAAAAGAAATGCACAAAAGGTGTTGATGAATGGCAGTGTGCCAAATTACTTTGAAAATGTTACTAATCCACCCCCCCCCCCCACACACACACACACACACACTAATAGGCTAAGGTATTCACAAGTCTTTCTTTTTTTCTGTTTACCAATTATTGTACAATTCAAGAGCTCAGTCACACTTCCACAGTAATCTATTCCAAGTCCACATAAAAAGATGACAGAGAACATAAGGCCATCTTTATTTGGCGTCAGTCCCTCCAGAGAGGTGAGTGAGTGGTCACCATGGCAAACGCTGTGTTAAATGAAACTGCGCACGTGCGAACATAAAGTCTGAAAGTTGTCATGTCATTGCCGCATCGTACTGTGAAGGCTTTAGAAGGAAAGCCCATGGCAACCCTGTCAGGTGTTAAGAGTTAATTTATCTGATTAGGGTGCTCCTCAGTCAGGGGATCGTGAGCAGACTTGATTTATTCCCTGACTCTCCCTGTCTGTCTGACCCAAAAAAAACATACATATTAGATAGACACAGTGAAGAAAATGGCGGCTCGATCTTACCAAGTATTTGCTCATTGTCGCAGTGAAGCACAATATTCTAATTAAGGGTGTCGCCATATTGGCAAATGGGGCTCTTTTGACACATGCGCAGTACAAACAGAAGATTACGTTGCAACCTGCGACACTGGAGTTGCCGACCTCAAGCCTCGTGCATGTGCGTCGTAGTACAACATAAAATAACATGATGTTTTTGTTTTGTTTTGGACTGTACTGTTATATTTGTAGGCATGTTTTGTTCAATATTTAGCATTTACACTAACAGTTGGATCGATGTGCTCGCTAATACGCCGCTTGTTGCTCGTGCAACAGAAATGCACGCACTGCTCAGGCACGAGTGTTGGACTATCGCATGATTATTACGTCATGACAAACAATCGTCCAAACTGGCTTTATTGACATTGTTATGAAGAACATAATTAGGTAGCTAAGGACCAAGAAAATATTATTAAGCACCATATGAACAAAGTGTGGCACCTGAGAAAACGGTGTGCGTGTGTATTGCAGTTGGTCCTATAGGCTGCAGTAAGCACAGAGTTAGACCCTGCCCCATTGGTCTGACCGTTCTGTTTGCGATGTTGCACCTGTTAGCATGGGGCAGCCAACATCTTCTTCATGCTTTGTATTTTGTTGTACAGGCAGTGTGCTGAGATCAGTTAATTTGCAGCATAGCTACACCTGCCTTCGTCCCCAGATGTGGTCTAATCAGCTTTAAAGGGCATGGCAGGTGTTTGAGATAACTAGTTTAAAAAAAACCTCTTCTCTGCTGAAGGCAGGTGGTCTTAGACTAGAATTGCTGATATCAGCGATGACATATAAACATTCGACATTACCCATCCATAAATCCGGATGTGAGATATCAGACCACCGACCGTTTGTGTTTGTGAATTAGTTACACTAAAAGCACCGTAATCAAACATAGCATGTAGGAGCTTTAAAACCAGCGAGTAACAACCCAGAGCTTGTTTAATCTGGCCTCCATTGTTGCAGGGTGACCCAGGAATTCCTGGAGTTCGGGGTGTGCAGGGAGAAAGGGGACGTACAGGCGACCCAGGAATAGTTGGGCCAATGGGACCACACGGCCCAAAGGGAGATATTGGCCCGCCTGGACCCTTGGGGACAGCAAGCCTCTTGGTAGGTTAACCTCTCTGTAAGAAAAACTATTCTCTCCCATAATTAAAGGGATGTTGAGCTTGATAAAAGCCCTTGACCGATGGTAAGGATTAAATACTGCCTTTGGCTTCTGTGTTTAATTAACCAGGTTTATCCGTTTTTGTTCAACTACCATTTGGTTCCATTGTTTTTCAAGAAACAAACAACATTAATTAAATAAGTGACCAATATTTATATAAATAAGTGAGAGCTAATCCTGAACTTTAGATTTATACAGTAGGTATACAGTAGGTTTTCACCATTTAAATAATATCTATTGACTTGCCAAGCTTGCCAGCATTTCCTTTTCCTTTCTGGAGAACAGCCACAGAAATGTGCATAAATCCTGAAATTAGGCGTTGCAGAAATGACGAGGATGTTCTGTTACTGGCCAACACTTCCCACTCCGAGCAACTAATCGCAACAGAAGGTCAAAAAGAACGAAGGCGATAGATAGACAAAGACCGACAGAATGACAGGAATGTGGGCGTACTGAGAGTGCTGCAGAGCATTGAGAACACCTCCATGTGTCACAAATATTCTATATACACATGTGCATGCACACAAACACACACACACACACACACACACACACACACACACACACACACACTACACAAGTTATGTAATAACTATAGCAGAGGACCAGACATTTGAATGTGAAGACTCAAATGACAGTTACTGATTCCACGCCATTGTGAGAGCTCTTATATACAGTACTGTAGGTGTCCGTGTGTGACTGTATGACTCTTTACACAAGGCACAACTTTCATAAAGGGTGTACCTATCCTTTTAGTGAGAGCGTTCTGTTAAGCGTCTGCCACGACCGGGTCAAAGCATGCTCTTCGGCGTTGCGTCATGTTTATGAAGTACCAGAAAAATAAAGATGGACAATGTTGGATCTGACATTCACTTAGCTTACAGTTGCTTTCTTTCAGTAAAGGGTAATGGACAGAATATCATCGTAAGTATTCAGCAATACATATTCAACAGTCATTTTCACCGTGTTTTTAGCAATGACTGCGACATTTAGTGAAGCGGCCTTTAAGCTGAAATGTTGATTATGTCTAATCACTTTCATCTGTTTGTTTCCAAAGCAGCCATGAATAAAATATGATTTGCTGCTGTTTGCTAATTGCATTTTCTTAATATGTTAAATATGTTTAGTCAAGACTATGCTTTCTCCTCCCACACAGGATGATGCCAGTTCCATGGAGGAAATTAAAATGTTTATCCGAAACGAAGTGTTGCGGGTGTTTGAAGGTAAAAACTGGTTTCCAAAACTGCTTCCTAAACTATTATGTATTATGTAAAACTCATTCACATTGAGTGTACTTTGAAGTGACAAATGGGATTTGTTTATTTTGTTTTTTATTGTTGTGTTTTTCTAGAGAAACTATCAAGTTATACAATGCAAAAAACTCCGGCGGCCCTTTTAGCATCACAAATTCAACAAGGGCCCCCGGGACCCCCCGGCAAGGACGGCTTACCTGGCCCTTCAGGAGAACCTGGACCCCCTGGTCCTCAAGGTAACAGCCATGAGCTGCCATGCTGAACTGGCAGTCACCCTAACAACAAACAATAACACGTGAACCTAAAATAACATTTAAGTGTTAACATTTTACTGCCAAAGGGAAGAAAATGCTGTTAGGAGGACGAATACATTAGCATTAACCCTTGGTTTAATGTTAATTACAAAAGCAGTGTTTATGTATGTATGGAGAACTACTGCCATACATACTGTGTACGTAGAGTACTGTATGCCTTGTGGTTTGCGTTAATATACAGTACAGCCTAAAACCAGACATGACACTGTACCGCATATAACCTATTCCCGGTTTTCATTTCACTACAGCACAAACACAGGCTACACATTGACATAGTAAAATGTTCACCCCTCAGAGCATAACCTGGCAACCACACTGTAAAACTGTTCTATAGTTCTAGCAGATCAACGGTGTTAGGAGGAGGGGCGTAAATGCCTTTTTTGCAGGGATTCATGGGTATTTCTCTTTTACTAGACCTATATATCAAGGCAAACTGAGGGGCGGCAGGCAGAGCAAAGGTGCACGGCGGCTCTCTGGGAAATATGAAGACAAACGGAAGAATTTGACTGAGAATAAGCGAACGCAATATCAGTGTGGACAGAAAGATCCTCTGTATTGATCCCTCACTCCACAAAAGAAAACTCTGACAAACAAAAGGAGCATAGTCAGGAAAGTGGTTGGCCGTTGTTTATCAGCCTGATACAACTTTCTGACATGCTTGCACCAGCTCAGCATCAATATTGGTTTGCTGGCCAGGCTTTAGACCTTTCTCGGACTTACGATAACATTGTGCCTGCAGCAGAACTTGAGAGAGAATTGTGTTGTGTTGGTGCAAACAGAGCACAGTTGGCCCACCATTGAATCTACCTCATTTTATTCAAGACCATTAACTTACTACAAGATAAGACACTGCTCTCAGTCATTACATGAAGGAAAATCAGAATGTACACAATATTTGAGCCGTGTTAAAGCCAGTTGCATTAGACATGCCTCATTGGATTTATTTTGTTTTTGCCTGATTTGTTTTGTATGCTTCAAAAGTGTTTTGTAGGTGATTCTTAAAGCAGCTTTGCCAATAAGTATTTATTGAACATGAGGAAACTTATTTCCCTAGATAAATTCAATTCAACAACTTAAACAAAAATGCTTTTGTTGACTAGTGCCTCTTCGCAGCTGGGGAGAGAGTTTGGGGTAATATTTCCTCATTATTTCTTGTCATCCTCCACTGTACTCCTTTAGAATAACCAATTGGACTTCTTCAATGTGCTGAAATGAATAGTTCATGCGAAGAAATAAACCCTCTTTTACAATCATAGGGTTTTTTTGCCCTTTAGGAATATTTAAAAAATAAGGACACACTCAAGGGAGAAGGGGTTTTATATTTTTATTTTGTTCATGTTTTGTTATGTAAAATTGTAGCTTTCATCATAATTTCCTTGGAGGTTGTGAATTGAAATCCTCACAGATCTAATTGTTTTGTTTTTTTATTATAGTTTTACTTTTTGTTCAACCTATTTATTTGTTTTGTCTTAATCAAAGGTGTTCTCATCTTGCAGTGGTAGAAATACAATGAATGCTGTTTACTGTTTTGTTGTATAATGCGTTATTATACAACAAATGTCATAATTAAGCTATACACTGTACATTTCAGCCATGTCCTTCCATGTGTGTTGTATATTATGGTCTCCCAGCTGCTTAATGAAACTTTTGCCCTTTTCTTCTGTTACACAGAGCATGAATGAAGCTTTTGTTGTTAATAATGCACGTGCAGGTGCACAATAGATAAAGAACTGCAAAAGTCGTCATGAAAAACGACTCTGTGGCAGTGCTATTGTTCATTACTCTATTCTTTGTGTTAGCCCCACTAAAAGTGTTTGTCATAATTCACTTTCAACCAAGCAAAAGCACACTAGGATCTCTTGATGCATCAGTGAGTGCACGGATTCAGTGTGCCACCAGAACTACTTCTTGCCCTGTCCTGCTATTCAGTCATTTCTTTGCTTAAGGTACAGTCAGTGCTCTTTTCTCCATGAATCGTCACCTCGCTGAATGAATGCCCCAGGCACCGTGAGTTTTGAAAGAAGTCTCATTATTGCGAATATGTGTGGATAGCCTCTCTCTCTCTCTCTCTCTCTCTCTCTCTATCTCTCTCTATCTCTCTCTCTCTCTCTCTCTCTCTCTCTCTCTCTCTCTCTCTCTCTCTCTCTCTCTCTCTCTCTCTCTCTCCCTCTCTCTCTGTTTTGAAGCATTTCTGAGATTCTCTGCGTTGTAAGCGTTGAAGCGGTTCCCCTTTGGGCCTGGCAGTGAAATGCGTAATACTTCTGTCAGTGTTTCTGATGCACTCCATGCAACCACTGTTCCTGAGACTCCATTACCTTAAAAGCCTCACGGGGAAATATTTCCACAGCTCTCTAACTTGGTATGCTTCTGTTTGGAATGGCATGCATGCAGTGATATTGAGGGAGTTCTATTAATGGTATGTTGTGTTTGTGTGCATAAATCCAGTGCACGACACATTCACTGAACTGCTCTCTGCTGCTTACTGATTCCACTTGCACTTTTGACATAATCAGCATGTGCTTGTCTTTGTTGCTGTAGAATCGCTGGCTGACTTCTTTTAGTGGCCAGTCAGCGATTAAACAGGAGTGAATCTAATATACTGTAAGTTACCCTCTGTCTGTGTCTCTAAAGGATTTAGCGTATACAGCTGGTCACCAGGCAGCAGTCTGTCATGAATTGATGTGAAAAGATTGAATAGCCTGTTATCATTGGAATATTTTCTTGTCCCAGCTGCCAATGTCGTTGGTGACTGCGAGCGTGCCCTCTCATTGGTGGAAAAAAACCCTCTTGCTCGCTTTGTAAATGTGAAAAGACATTTGTTTTAGTGGACCTGTTGTAGACAGAAAGGCCACACAAGTGGGTGACGCATCTCAGTTCTGAGGTGCGCACTCAGAGAGGCCTGTTTGATGCTTTCTGTTTCGTCAGGATGTCAGTAGGCTGTGTATTATTCAAAAGCCTGGACTCAGTGTGGGGAATTTGTAGCAGTGCGTTTCAGCGTCGACTTTTAAACACGAGGGCCGAGTCTATGCTGGGCGGTGCGACAGTTTTTTGGTAATTTTTTAAAACATTAAGATGATATTCGACATGCCTGGACAGATTGCAAAGGTCACGTTCATTGTTATTCTGACCATTCCAGGGGTGATAACATCATAATCCTACAGTATGTGGCTGTTGTACTAATCCTGCTTACATGCAACATCAACAAGATGACATCACATGTCCTTCCTGCTGTATTTGCAGTGTACTCAGACTCGCTTACTGTGTGTTGTCTCTCCACAGGGTATAGAGGGCAGAAAGGAGAACGAGGCCAGCTTGGTTTGGGGTTGACAGGTGATCCAGGACCCACTGGACCCCCAGGTATGTCCTACTGGACTAGAAGGTCCACACTAGTTTGGTTTGGTTTGTGTGTGTGTGTGTGTGTGTGTGTGTGTGTGTGTGTGTGTGTGAGCACTGGTGCTCTCTGGATCATATCTTAATCATTCTAGCCATTACTGACATGGAGGTCACCACGTTGACCCTGGTTAGGGTGTTCACAGCTACAGTAGCAGTAAAAAGCCAAGGAACTGCATTTTCTAAGAAATGTTAGCTAATATCTTAGCTATCAATTTTGTACAGTATCTTTTTTTAAAGCTAGTGTTGAATTCTCAATTGACAGCAGTGTGACAGCATTTGAGGTTTAACCATGAAAATTGAAAAATGAGGGTTGGATGGAAATATATATATATATATATATATATACACTACCGTTACACTACCGCTACACTACTATACTGTATATATATAGATATATATAGATATAGTATTTTTATTTTTATGAGTTAGTGGTGGAAGATTGCAATTTGGGTGTCTTTCAAAGACACACAAATGGGATATGGATAGCTTTGACAATTCGCTGAGATGTTGCTTAGTAACTTGAGGCAAGTGACTTTTAGAAGTCAGAATTCTCATTTTAGTGATATTCAGTCGAGAGACACATTTTTAGACATCATGTAGAGCTCAAATCAGTCACAGTGGTGGTAACTGCACACTAAGCTGGAGTGAAATGTTTGCACTTCAAACTTCTGTTATTAACAAGGAAATATGAAAACACAACCAGCTCCAGCTACAGTATGGCTAACGTAAAGAAGCAATATACACTATCTCCTTCAGCTTGTGTGATCAGCAGTATTTATGTTATATTTATTATATATATTTATTGCATTATATTTATATATTCATTGTTATATTACATTGGACACCTAGAGGTGTTTTAATAGTTCCATTCTCTGTAAAGGCCCACCTGGGGTCAGTTCCCAGGGTCCACCTGGCTCTCAGGGGCCACATGGACTCCCAGGGAGATGTGACCCAATTGACTGTCTTCCTCCGTCCTTACGAAGCCGGCGCAATGGCTAGACTGTTTCCAAAGACTAGAAGACTCATCTAGTTTCCCTGTCAACTCCGCAGCCAGTTACAGGCAGCCCATATCTGACAGCATCACAAGCCAAGGTTTATCGGAAGGGACTTTATGCTCACAATATCAATTGCAATCATTGCAGAAGCGGTTGGATGCAATCGGGGTTCTTTGGTTGGTTTTTTAATATATGGTTTAAATGTAATCAGTTATTGTTTTGATGCTGTACTTTATAATATGTTGGCTTCCTTCACAACCCCTACTGTGATCTAATGCATTCCATGTTGTTTCACCATTATGTCTTTCAACACCATGAAATGGGTTTGTTTCTTCAAGTCCAATCGCCTCTGAAAAAAAGAATCACCTTAATTAAGTTTGATGCCTTCTTAATGGGCATGGCTATGCACTCTAATATTCTATTTAGTTCTGCAATTGCATGTGTGTGTTTCTGTGTGTTTCTGTATATGTGTGTGTGTGCGTGTGTGGGTGTGTTACTTTATAAGTGCACAAGCGAGTAAGCTTGTTCAATGTGTAGGTACAAGGAGATAATAGCATAGTTACTATTTTGGAGCTCCAAATGCAAGCAGTAATAATGGAGTCTTTGAAAATTAGCTATTTAAAGTGGCCTCTTGTAATGTAGAATGTATTAGAAAATAATGGTTCACATACTTGCAACAAATGTAGCATGAAATTGTTGTAATATTGTTACAATTTCAGATTTGAATTGTGCATGTTAATCACTTGTGAAGAGTTCTCTTTTCATACATTACTGTATATTATATCTTAAACCACCTTATTTTTCAATGTGTTCCATACAGTATGTGTAGATGTTTGGATGTATGTGTAGTATTTAAGAATATAAATTATTGTACTATTTATTACTACATACTGTAGAATACATTTGAACAGCTATGTCTTTCCCACACATCTGAATAATAACAAATTGTGATGAGGAAATATTTTAAAATGTTAATAAGCATATTATCCCCTTGACCGTCAATCCCCACACATTGCTGCATCTGAAAATAATTTGGATAAGCATTCATGAAACAGACCTAAATCTTAAATGGACGGTTGGCTTGCTTGTAAAATACCTTCCAGTTGTTACCATACATAAAATCAGCTTGCAAAAAAATACATCAAGGGCAGTGTTTCATAAGAACAGAATATAGTTAGTGTGTGTGCAATTTATGAATGTAATGCAACTTAATTTTCACAGGCAATCACTGTTCATTATGTATTCTCTATAGAATATGAAGAAGTGAATATGTTTGTCTCTTTTCCTGTCTCACGGGGTATGGCAAGGGACCTGACATTATAATTACAAACACAGACTGTCTTTGTAATAATATATTAGGTTCCCACCGGTGTTAACAGTTATACATCATGGCTAATGTAGGAGATTTATGTTGAGGACTTTATATCTATACAGAACTCTCTTCAGTAGCTGTTTTCAGCCTTTATTGTTTACAGAGTGTTTTGTATGGTGATTCCTTTTCTGGTTTATATGTATATTTGTGTTTTTCAGCCAAATGAGGAAATCATAATACGCAACTTCTTACTTCTGATTTTATTGTTTTGGAGGAATGTATGGTGACAAATGTACTTGAACTATTTCTTTTTTGGTTTAAATCTGCAATAGTACCTTTTTTTGACAATGACCATCACTGTGTCTGTGTGTCACTGAATGAATTTGTTATTTATGTGTGTTTTAAGACTGGAATTGTAATTATGTATTTGTTATGTTTTTGAGGGAAAATCTAAATGTGTTTGAGATAACAGACCTTTAAAAAATCATAGCTTTAAAATAAGATCTTGTTGCATATTTTGCCCAGAAAGGCACAATTTAAAGGATAGTATAACACTGGATGCAATCACATTTAAAATAGTCTTTCAGATATTAGGACTGGTGTGCAAACAAAGTTTGGATTTAAAATAACCTTAAAAATAATTTAAAGGAATGCCATTGTATTATTTTAATAAGAATCTAAAAGGCCATATTATTTTTGTTGTGTGTATAAATTAATTTAATTGGGTGGACAATATTGGCTCCATTAAACAGATTTCTATTAAAGGTGCACTCATCCATTTGTGATCAGAATTAACATTGTGGTTGAATCCAGAATTACATTACTAGGGTGGAAATCTGGAGTTAACTGGGCACGACAATGCAATCGAGGAGTGTTTCTTTATAACGCTGGGGTTGGAAGTTATTAAACGTCCTTTTCATAAAGATAATTTGTGCTATTTTCTGTAAAGCTGTAATGTTTAAAAGGTTAAGTTACAACCCATTTTTCTTCTTTCAGGATCTTTTTCTCACATGCTTTATACTAATTTTTCTTTATGTCACACACCGCTGAAAGCCATACCGCTTTGCCCACCAACATATAATGTTTTGTTACTTTTAACTTTGAAATATATTGTTCAGATTTTGTGAAATCTTATTGTTTCATGTCACCCGTGTAAATGGGCATGTGTGTGACAAGATATATTCAATCTAGAATATATCATTGACTTTTTTCATTTGTGAGTATAAAGAGCCACCTACTGGCTGTGTTTATTTCCTGTAGAGCATTTCATGAAACATGGATGCAATACAATCTCTTCTTGTACGGATAGAAACTGTCTCAGCACATTACATTTATTAGTATTTGTAACTGCTGACATGTAGTGTTTTCAGTTTATCTCACATTAATGAATCCAATGTAATGGCCCACTCTTATTGGTCTTGTGACAGTGTGCATATGAAGTGCAGAGATGTATTCCCATCCTAGTTCATCCTCACAATATACACTAAATACATGGCTGTTGAATGCAAATAACCTTATGAATAAGCTTGCATAGAGAAACAAATGTGTCTTTGAACTTAATTAACTCATAATGTCTAACTAACTAAGACTATGAATCCATATGTCAAATGTCTCATGGTATTTATAGGATTTATCCAACGTGTGTGTGTGTGTGTGTGTGCTTTGTTAAATAATATGCGATTATTCAGCATCTACCTCAATCTTAAGTTACCACACATCCACATAATTCAATACGTAAGTAACATGGCTATCATATTGTAACATTGAATAAATAGCCTTATGTTGCAAAAGTAAATCATGGAATAAATCAGTATATTGCGATTGTTGACTAAAAAGAAAACAAAAATGAAAACACAAAATTGTACTATGTGGTTACAGAGTATCAGGTATATTTATGACTTCTTTACTTCTCGTTGCCTATGTTTTCTTCGTGCTGACTTTGCAAACTCCCCTTTGCACATCAGTCTGGGAATTTCAAATGGTTTGAGACCCAAACAAGAGACACAAATGCCCGTTTGTGTCCGGGGTCGCTAGTTCGCTAGGTCAACATGTTTTCTATTGCCTTACAGCTTTACAACGTGTGTTGTTCACACCATCAAAGATAGGAATACAACTATATGAAAAATGTAAAGCAGCTGAATATTGTATTGGTTTATTTATTTAATTTGACATTTCTATGCATGGCCAATGTATGGTTCACTTATGCATTTACATTAACTTATGTTTTGAATATTAAGATTGTATTTTCAGTTAATAAACTATTTTAAGAATTATTGTTTGGTGGAATACTTCAGTTGTCCCTGCAGAACATTTTGGAAATAGCAGTTAACAAATACAACAAAGGAGAATTTATTGGAGATCACATTTGTGTTTAAATAACTTATTTTTTCTTTATTGAGTGAACAATTTGTAGAAATCAATGAAAAAAATTGTTTTACTGTGAATTAAGCACGTTGGAAGTAAGGACACGTTTTACATGAAGATTATTCATGCTGCCAATCTGTTTGGCACCACTGTTGAAAAAGAAAATCATATCAACAGAAAACCATATTCAAGTTAAAATTGGATCTACAGTATTTATCAACAAAGATGTCCCATTATGCACAACAACACTGTATTGGAGGCTCCCATTCTGTATAACAAGACATCAAAGCCATCAAGGTGTTTCTTAGGAAATATAATTAACCACATTTCACAACGTTTACAGAGATTTACAGCACGTGAGACCAGCATGACTTGATGGCAAATACATTTTTCCGTCACATCAGAGCTCCAAAGATGGATTTCTATTTTGTATTAAACTGACAAGGCTTCAAAAGAGTTCCTCTTACCGTAGGCTACACAGTAGAGTATAGCACACAACAGCACAAAAACTGTGAAATGGACGGAATGGAAGGTGAATAAAATCCAAGTCTTGGTTTGCTGGAATATATTGTTGTCATTTGTTTTTGAAAGAAAATGGGAGAGCTTCTTGGAAATTAACAGATTGCAGAAGGAGAACAGAACGGTATGAGTGGGGTAAACAAAACCATGTTTGTGAAAAAGAAAACAACACATTGCTTGTTATAAAAACAGTATAAGGTGGACTTTGGAGCAAATTCATTATTTTCTCTTACTCAAATTCAAAAAGCTGACTCCATTCGAGGATGACGTGGCGTGGCGTGGCACAAACCCTTCTCAAACAGGTTAATGGGCATGCTTTCCGAGACCTGCATCCCTGAGAGGGGGCCACTTTGGGGAAACAGAGATAACTACCAGTCTCTATGTCTCTCTATCTCTCTCTTATTTCCTCTCGGGTCCCTTCAGGTTAGAGTCCAGAGACAGTTGGGCAGTGCCTGACGGGAGGTTGCAGGCCGACGGGTCACAGTAGCCATTGGGGCCGGCTGTGCCGGGAGGCCCTGGCACACCTGGTTGCCCGTGGATACCGGGGGGTCCCCTTTCTCCATCACGTCCGTCTCGACCATATCCAGGCTTGCCTGGCTCGCCTTCAAAGGAAACAGAATGCACGTGTTCTGTTGGGATTGAACTGATGGGTTCGTCAACTAACAAGGTTTAATAAGAAGCCGGTTTTACGCACCAGGCAGGCCAGGAGGTCCTGGCTGACCTTTGGCCCCTCGTGCTGTAGGGCCTCTGCTCCCACTGTCGCCGAGTTCACCTGTAAAACACACACACGCACACACACACACTCACATTGGACCATCAGACTTAGTTCTCTGACTGTATGTCCTTAGCATACAGTTAGTCCTCTTAGAAGAAGAGTTGTTAACCTTTTGGTCCTTTAATTCCCAACATTCCCGGTGGCCCCTTCAGTCCTGGAAGCCCTCTTGCTCCAGCCTGTCCAGGGAAGCCATTCTCTCCTGGAGACCCAGGGGGGCCTGGAGGTCCAGGTTTCCCAGGCAGCCCAGCTGCACCAGACTGTGGCCTCCTTAGACTAGCAGCTAGCTGTGCTAATTGTTCTATTGAAAGGACAATAACAAATGGTGAACATACAGTATAAGCAATAACAAATGGTGAACATACAGTATAAGCCTGATCTATACTGATCCAATATAACCTCTGACATCCTGCAATTAGGCCATATGGGAGTTACGCAGATCATACGGCTGCATTGACTACTTTGCATACTTTATCATGGCCTGTTTTGAATTCAAACACAATGATGGTGCTACATTAGGAGGATGATTAGGGGCAATCTTAAAATAATGCTAATGGTTTCACAGCTCTCACACAGCAGATGACGAATCTCGTTTCTCAGTTACTGAAAACCCATTTAGCAGTCTGACAGAGGGTAAGGCAGATAAGCGCCTTAAACGCTTCAGTATCAATTCACAGTGAAACAGTACAAGGTGATTCTCTGGTCATGACATCATGCTCGTTTTTCTCTTTTCGGTTTGTCTATTGTGCAAACAGTGAAACATGCTAATTATTCTGTGCATCACTGGGAGACAATGAGCATTTGCTTATTACAGCTTATCCCATTACCATACCATCTCATATGGCGTTTTCTTGCTCAATTCTTCTCAGCATGATGAGAGAAAAAAAATCTGTTTTTTTCCTCTTTTTTTTTTCTCCTCGTCTCTTTCTTGCTTTGAGCAGAGAAGAGCGGGTCTGCTAGAGGTGAAATAAATGTTTCAGAACATCGGCTATAAAAAAGTAATGAGTTTAGGAGACGAGCTGAAGAGAAGTCGAAGTAAAGGAGGGGCACAAAGGTGGCAGGGCTCAGTGAAACATCTGGAGCCTTTCATCCGTCACATAAACAAAGGTTGAAGCTGCTCCGTGCCTCTGAGTTATCCTGTAACCACCAGTGCAATGGGATAAGAGAGGTGTGAATATGAAACGCACGTGCATAACGTGGCATCCATGGGCGTGATTAAAGGCGTATAAGAATAACGGCACGCATAAAGGCTCACGAGGATCCCTCCCCAAACCTACCTTGCATGACACGCATGCAAACTTGCCGGATGTGCTGATCGCTCGGTTCTTTTCCCTGGGGAACAGAGAGGGCAGCAGTTCAAACATGACAGCGACATCTTTATCATTCCTTTTCCGTATGAGAATTATTCAAGCGTAGTGTGGAGTCTTCTTCTATTAGCATGAGTGTGTCCTTTTACATTCATGTCTAGCTATCCATGCACATATTGTCTTGGGACATAGAGGGCGCTGTTCGGTAGGACCTACCGCTGGTCCCTGGGAGCCACGAACGCCGGGTGTGCCCCTGTCTCCCTGCATGCCACGTGGCCCTGGACTACCCGGGGGTCCCTCAATGCCCGGTTGGCCCCGGCTTCCCTCAGGTCCTCTGTTTCCAGCCTCTCCTGGGTTGCCAATCTTGGCAGGAGCGAATGAGGAGAAATGGTAAGACACTACTTTCTTGGTGGCAGCCTATCGCAGCGCAAGTTGACAACTTACTTCTCCTTTAGCGCCGGATTCTCCCCGTTCGCCCTGTCAGGAAGAAGAATTTAAGGGAATATTTAGTTGTGATTCTAAAGTGAATATATGCACAATACATTGCGGTATATTAACAGTATGATGACTCACAAATTCTCCTTTATCGCCCGGGTTTCCCTCATCACCCTGTCCTCCCTAAATAACATTTATGAATATGAAAAAAATGACTTTTTGTTTGTTAAAAGTACCAAGGCAAACACACCAGGCAAATATGATGTTTGAGTGAATGGTTATTTTACCTGTTCCCCTTTAGGTCCTGGCTCACCACCTTCTCCCTGAAACAGTAAAGCATAAATATATATGTACTCATCTATTAAATTACATGTGTAAAATAAACATAATTTGTCATTCAACGGGAGTTTCAAGCTTGTCATTTTAATTCATTCATTTTCCAAAGAATGGGTAAATCTCTCAATGTTACTTAAGTTGGCCTTTGTTGGTTTTGTTGTTTACAATTTACTGCACTTGACGGCTAACGAGACATAATGTAAGCAGGGAAAGGAAAACAACATTTTCAAAGGAAAGAAAAAGAAAAAAAAATGTAACACTAGAGGAAGTCATGGAGAATATTGCTATAATAATATTATGCTTACTATATGTTTAGTTGACATATTGTGGTGGGGACAAAGCAACTGGAGCCATGTCCAACAAACAGCCATTACCAGCAAGGTAAGGGAAACTAGATGATAACTTAAATACAGTATGCATATTAAATTAAAAGTTGGCTGGCTCAATCACAGTTCACAGCATGCATAGGCTTTCTTCCACAACACATTAACAGTCAGAGACAATATACGTGAGATGCTAGTGTTTGTTACCCTCTCTCCCTTCACTCCAGGAAGGCCTGGGGGTCCAGGGACACCAGGAAGGCCAAGGTCACCCATGGGACCCTAAAACAGAACAGGAGACATCTGTGTTATATGGTAGCAATACACAAATGAGTGCGTATTTGAAACCCTCCCGTTATATACATATAATCGTCATGCTTTGCCTCAAATCTCCATGAAATCCATTGTTTAAGGGGATCTATTTTCATGTGACCGCAATGGCGTTTGGGTACGACTTGATCTCTAATAAACAGTTGTCATCTACGTAGAAGCATCCTTCAGCAATATTCCTATGATGTAAAATAATAATATTTTTTGAAACTATTCAATGTATGATGCTTTGATTGAAACTACTATGCTCAATCACCTAACGTTAAGTTGAAAGCATGCCATTGGGTCAAGCACACAATTGAGGGGCATATGCATGTACACACACACATCCCCAGAAGTTGCCATTGATGTGTGGAAGGTACCAAGGACCGGCCTTTGGATAATAATGTATTTCAGCCTGCCCCCCCACGGGTCAGATCATACAAACTACTCCTTTAATCCTGGCTCTATAAGCTCTACAATGGCGGTAGACAGTGGCCTCACGTGGCTTTGAATGTGAGGTAAATTATATTAAAAGGTAATTCTACATTGTACAGCATCCACACATTTTGCACACAGTTAAATTCTAACCTGGTATTGCTGCATTGTTCCTTAGGGAGGCAATGTTTTGTGTGTTTGCCCTCCCCCAACTACACTTTTGATCACTGACTGTCTGCCTCAGGAATGCCAGGGGAACAGAGAGCTCTTTCAGTCTCCTGGTAACTAGTCTAGAGTATCTCCTTACTGTGAAAATAGGCCTTGTGTGAGATCCAGTCTCAGCCTATTCTCTGAAGGCTTCTAGCCTGTTCTAGCATATGCAACAGCTAGGACCACACCCATGATGGCTGAGCACTGAGGTTTACATTTTCCCTCTTTGCATCACTTCTAACCATTCACTTTCCTGCTGTCAAAGTGTCCCTTTAACATTAAAAATCTGAGCTGTCAAATTGCTGTTGTAGGTTTCTTAATCCACCACAGTTAGATAAAACCTTCATTTAACTCCACCGGACATACACATAATACTTTGGTCCTACTTTAATACCCACATTAAATTGCCACTTATTAAATGATTATAATTTTAATTACGTAAAGTAATTACTTTTCCACTTTACTGCTACTGTTATTATAATCAGCATTTAAGTGTACCATTGAGGGCGTTGAAATGCTACTAAAGGTCGTGCTTCGTGACGCGCCCTGGTGATTAATTTAGACGTGTTCTGCACGTGCAACCGACGACCCTTACCCTGGGACCTGGTTTGCCAGCTGGCCCAGTGGGACCCTGTTCTCCAATGTCTCCCTGGAAAATGTTAAAAAGAAATGGCATGAAAGGAACCTCAAGGGAATAGATGAATGGAAAATCAACAACAACAAAGTGACCCAAGAAATAATTACTTACTGAGGTTCCTATTGGTCCAACAGGCCCCACAGCTCCCTGTGCTCCACGCTCACCCTATAAGGAGACAATGACACTGCACAATGGCACTATAGAAACCACAGAGGTCACAATAGCACTTGGGGAAGAGGTGTTTCTACTCACTTGTTTTCCAGCAGAGCCCATTGATCCAAGCACGCCAGGCTGACCACTGTCTCCCTGTATGGATACAACCAATGTTATACCTACAATCATGTCTATGCATTCCAAGACAAAAGCGATCGATAGCTAATATTTTGCTACTGATAAAGCCAACCTTAGAACCACCCAAGCCTTTTGGTCCAGGTACACCAGGCAGCCCCTATAAAACAAAGAAATGCTGGTTGTAGGACTCAATAATAGCTCATACAGTAAATGCGTATATGACATGTTAACTAAGATACAGCGCTATTGCCTTTATAGTGGCCATCATACTATCAAAAATTATGGAAAACATGCAGTGATATAGTGCATTGTAGCAAAGCTCAAAGGATTCGCAGTGTTCCAAGTGGATCTGAGGTGCATCTAAACAGCGTATGTATTGAAAGAATGGGTCAGAGATCATATAGTACTTACAGGAAGTCCCTGCAGACCGACCTCCCCAGAAGTTCCTGCCTTTCCAATGGCTCCCTATGGAGTAACAGTCATATATATAGTTATGCAGTTCTGACAGCCTCATTATAAACACTAGAATAGCAGTCAGAGATAAAACACCATGTGCATCGCTGCTTTTATAAGGTGCAACTCTGTGAGACTGTGTTACTCAGACAAAGTGAAAGATACTTAAAAGATTAGCAGGAACTATATCCCTGAACAAATGTGACAAATATTATACCACCATTTGGCACATGTCAGGAAATAATAATGATAAAAAACTATATAATAACTACTGTATTTATTGAGAGCCCTTAAACAAAGTGTTTTATAGGCAAAACAAAGCAGAGTATCTAGTCCATTCAAATCAATAGAAAAGTGATTTAAAAATAAGGTTTAGTCAGTCAGAATGTTTTTCAATGATATTGTTCTGAGTATCTATGCAAGATTTACTTGCATACCTGTATATACTGTATGCATGTGTTTCTATGTTCTTGTAAATTTCATGTGCTGCTATTTTGGCTAGGTCACTCTTTTTGAGATTATTCATCTTAATGTGGCACACCTAAAAAATTAAACACAAATTTATAGAGTGGAATAAGGGTTCACGCTAATGGTAATATTTGGGAGTAATAGAATCACACATTTGGGTAGATGTTGCTGTACCTTTGCTCCTGGCATCCCAGGAATTCCCTCACGAGCATCTACCCCAGGTAAGCCCTGGTCATAAAACAGATGAAACAGCACAAATGAGCTCATGACAAAATGCAGAAAATACATACATTCATATAGTACATAGTGTGTTAGTTTCATTTACTTACACCATCTCCCTTGGGACCAGGGAGACCTGTGATTCCTCTTGGCCCTTGAGCACCCTAGTAGACCAAAAACAAAAACCATTTAGTTCATATATTGGACAATGAACAAAGTATGTGAGTATACTGTATATTGATCCTTATTGTGTCCATAAAAGTGCACTAACCATTTCACCTTTGGGCCCAGACTCACCCATCACACCTCTTTGACCTTGGTCCCCCTGAAACAACGCAGATATCTACACGTTAACCATGCCACATGTACTGAGTAACGCAACAAGTTATGATGGTGGAACACACTTACAGTGGCTCCTGCTACACCTTGGGGACCTGGGTCTCCATCATGGCCTCGAGCTCCCTGGAAAGATTTGCAATTGATATGTATTTGATTTAAAGGCAATTTGTGTTAAACTGGTTTCTCAAAACAAAATGGCGGACATGTGAGACAATGCAGAAGCTCTTACCATCACTCCCTTAGGGCCCGTCATACCAGTAGCTCCACGTGTGCCCTGAGGACCCTAGAATCACAAACATGACAGGAGCCTGGTCATTCAGTGACACTAGCCAATGGAACAGATTAGTATATTTAAGTTATTGAGCATCGTCAGCATATCTAACCGTTGGTCCTTGAGATCCGACTTCTCCTAGACTTCCTTGCTCTCCTTCTTCGCCCTGAAAACATGTGCAAGATAATAAATCATCATGTAATATCTTCATAACTACAGTAATAGCGGTGCAACTGTGAGGAGGACATAATCAACCTCTCTTGAAGAACTACGCTGTCCCCCAAAGAATGCATCAGGTTGTGACATATTTTACTTACCATAGAAAATTACCATTCATAAGTAATAAAATGTGAAAGTTTGTAGACTAACTGTCACAGTGCTAACTCAATTGTGTGCCAATGCTAGCAATGCAATACTACAGTAGGTAACTATCCCAACCAAAGCTGAGTGAGTCAGTGAAGCGTTATGTTGTTGTTAAATAATTCAATTCAATTTACTGTATGTTTCCCCCCAAATATGATCATTAAATTGCAAGCATTATGTAAGCAAATGTTTGTAGCAGGGGGTGTTCACACATAATTACTTTTACATACTAATACATCTTTTGTTATTTTTTTACAAACTGAATGCTGCTAATGAGTAGCAAATATGAAGGTTAAAAGATATCTTAAGATACATCAGGACATGGTTAAAATGATTCTAGGTACGTTCAGCTGAATGACCATGTAGTTACATTACAATGACCAAACAAATCTATATGTTTTGGTTTATGACCAATTGAGTTTAGTAATAATGATTTACATTTGAAATTCAGTCCTCTAATGAAATGAATGTTACTTAAACAAATAAACTATAGTTTAGGAAAATTATATAATATTTTTTCCTTTTTGTCATTGTCATTTCAGTACATAAGTCTAGATTTTTCTGAGAGACCATATTGGAAATAAGCACAAATGGGCCACAGATATTAGCACATCAGAGAGCTGACCACGTGTTAATATTTATGACCATACTCCATTAAACTCCTTTTTATTCATCTGAACATTTTAAATCTTTCTACAAGACATTTCAAGTGTCACAGCGTGTTATGTAATCATTTAGCATTTGTGAACGGTAAACCGGCAAAGGCCATACAAACAACTGGAAATGTCATTGAAGGGGACAGACTGCAGACAGCCAGTAAATCATATTATGGCAGGAGCTCATGAGGGGGATATGGACCCAGCCTCATTTCCATTTATATGGCGTGTGAACACATTACAAGGAAAAGTGTGGTTGTGTTTGGCCTGCATTTCAAATAAATAACATTCCATGCATGACAATGACTAGGAGGTCTAGAAATAGAGTAGAGCTGGCAATCTCCTTGTTTATGTTGAGGTGTCCTGGTGTATACTCTGTGACAGCTGTGTAGGCAGCACTGTTTTTGTTTGGCCCTTTATGTGGTGTACAGGTGCCCTCCGCCATGGTGTTAAAGCACTCACTGAACCACTGAATGTGTGCACTAGCTCACTGTATGAAATGTATGGAGGTTAATGGCGAGAATAACATTATTTTTAGATCCCGTTTGAATACACATGATGTTTGGCTATTTAAAAGAAAATTCTTTGAGTCAAGAAAGTCTCAGTTTGTCGTGCATTTGTTGAAGTATAAGACTGTGAAAATATGTAATTAGTAAGACTACAAACCTCGTGTTTCGCGTAAGTGTCATGACGTTTTCGCGCCACAGCCCACACGGCGAAGAAAGCATTGTATTGGTGACGTGTGTTGTGCGAGACGAAAGCTGTAGCTCACTGAGCGGTTACACCCCACACTAAAGATTACTTTAGAGTTTCACAACAAACTGCAACATTCTTGACTTGAACAATTATCTTTTAAAAAGACACGTGTACTTAGTGTCACAATTCAAACGTGATCTAAAAATGATTTTATTCTTGTTGTTGACTACCATGCATATTTTCTCCAAACTATGGTTCCATAATGCGGAAGTGACTTTGGCTCTCTATAGGAGCTGTGTGTGTGGATGGGTAGAGAGGAGTGTGATACACTGTAGCACGGCTTTTAACCACAAGGCCAAGCACAAACTGTGTTAAGTGCGAAATTGAAAATATGTCAGAACCTCAACACGCTATAGCGTACTTAACTCAATGTAAATCCTCAAACCAACTGAACAATTGATCACTTTTTGCTTGTACAATTAACCATAAACCTAATTCAATGTATGGTCCATATATAGTTCATATATTTAATTCTGGATAAAATATTCAAATATATAATCAATTAAAAATTACAATAATTAATTAATTCACACAGTACATCATAGAATTTGGCACTACAAATAAGAAACCTTTATTTGCTAAATAGTCAAGAGTTAAATATAATTGTAATGTATATGACCAATATAGGTTCTGTGATCTCAATGGCAAGCATGTGATGTACTATATATATGCTCCTGATGTTAAGATATGTACTGATGTTAAGAGATGTACTATATGCTCCTGATGTTAAGATATGTGCCATATGCTCCTGATGTTAAGAGATGTACTGATGTTAAGAGATGTACTGATGTTAAGAGATGTACTATATGCTCCTGATGTTAAGAGATGTACTATATGCTCCTGATGTTAAGAGATGTACTATATGCTCCTGATGTTAAGAGATGTA
>JAODLL010046408.1:0-20050 GCA_026546735.1 Forbesichthys agassizii | reverse complement strand
TGACTATGTGGTAAAAATGACATTATGCTGCTTTTGTTCTATTTAGAATATTGTTTGCTTATAACTGCTGGTATACGACCTGTCCAACTACTGACAAATATACTAAATGTAAGTCGCTTTGGATAAAAGCGTCTGCCAAATGCCGTAAATGTAAATGTACTCTGTTTACCTTACTCCCTCCCTTCGTGCTCACCTTAGTTTTAATACTACTTATTCTTAATATTCTTATTATATTTTATTTATATAATTTATTTTATTTTTTCTTACTCTTTCTTTCTTCTGACCTTTCTTACTCCCTTACTTTGTATTCAATTCAATTTCCTTTATCATTTTCTGACTCCTCTTCGTGCTCAATCTAATTTCTCTCCCTAATTGTTATGACTTATAAAAATAATTCCTACACTTGTACTATATTTTCTACTTAATGTTCAAAACATATGATATCACACTTATACTGAAAATGACACACACAAAATTGGTACCAATTATTTACTTATATTACCAAAACATATAGTATTTTCCAGCCCGAAGGTCATGGGTTCAAACCCTGGTGTTTACCTACCTTTAAGCATCCTTGAGCAAGATGTTTAACCCCTAACTGCTCCCAGTGGTTGGTTACACCTTGCATGGCAGCAATCACCATGATGATGATGAGACAAAATGACAGTAGTTATTTAGAGTGTTCAATTCATAGACTTCGATATTAACAGGTGTAGGCTTACCTTGTTTTAGACGGCCGCCCAGTACTGTCAATCCGTAACCTTAAGGGATGTTTCTGATTTTTCTGATGCATATTTGGATGATGTTGTAGTTTTCAGTCAGTCCTGGATGGAGCACCAGTTCCATCTGCAACAGGTCCTGCAGCGGATCAGGCAGGCCTTACAAGGCAGGCCTTACAACCTTGTAAGGCAGGCCTTACAATTAACCCTCATAAGTGTGTTGTTGCCCAGAGGTAAGTGGAGTACCTGGGTTACATTATTGGATTTGGACAGATCAAGCGTCAAGTGGGGACGGTGGAGGCCATCCACTCTTTTCCTGTTCCTACCACCAAGAGGAAGCTGAAAGGTTTCCTGAAGTTGGTATGGTGGTACCGGTAGTTTGTTCTTCATTTTGCAGAAAGATACTCTACAGTGTTGGCAGACTGGCTGAGGATTGAGGTACAGTTTCCATTTGAGAGGGGGGAGGAAATGTAATGAAGTACACTACATTACCAGTGATTATAAGGTAATATTGTGCAATTGCGTGTTGATAATGGCTCTTTCAGACATCTTAATTATATAAGTTATATTACACATAGGCAGCCATGCTTATTTATGTAATATTTATTAGATATAGCAAATAACATATGGTACATTTCTTGTGTTTGACATCATTTATTAAACATAGGTGACATTCTGGACTGTTTCTGGTTGGTCATTAGTGTCCCCGAAAGAGAAGTGTGATTATGTTTCAGATGTTGATATTTGGATGATTGAAATGTGTTTTGTTTAATTGTAAGAACATCTGTGCTGTAATAAGATTAATTGTGGGCTAGCACATCCATTTGGGAAACATTATTTAGTTATATAAACATTTACCTGTATTATTCTGTCTGCTCCAGGGTGTTCGGCCAAAAGAGTCCCCGGGAGATGGACACAAATATAAAGGTTCCGGGAGGGACCAAGTGGGGGGTTAGTAGTTCTGGCGTTAATGTATATTTATTGGAAGTATGTTTGGTTGTGGACAGTATAATTTTTGGTACATCTTGCCTTGGCCTTTATTTGTTACTGCATTCTCCAGTCACTAAATGGTCATTCTAACAAGTGGTGTCAAGAAGTTGGGGCTTACGCTGCAGTGACATGATGAAAAGGGGCAAGAGGAATGACCAAGAGGACCCAGATGAGGGTGCTTGCTCATCAATGGACCCAGGCACCATGGCAGAGGGTCCAGCAGAAGAAAAGCTTGAAGAACTTGCCGGTCTGGTGAAATCTCTTATTTGTTCTCAGGTAGTAAGAGACCAACAAATAGAGAGTCCTCGCGTCAACAGCGGCAATGGAAAGATATGCAGCATCAATTTTCAAAAATACAGCAGCAAGTAAACATAATGAGAGGAGGACATGTACAAGAGAGTGACAGACAGGGGGAGGGCCAGCCCAAGAGAAGTATTGAAAGTGATAATGATTATGATGATGATGATCTGGGTGAGTTGACCAGCCAGATGAGTCAAGGACTTAGACCACTGAGGGAACCCCTGACCCACAGGGAGCCTTAATTGCTGCCATTGGCCACAGAGGATGACATTTAACACTTTCTGACTACATTTGAGAGAATGGCCTATGTATGTCGCTGGCCCAAGGATGGATGGGCTATGCGCCTTGTCCCTCTACTCACCGGTAAAGCTCATACTGCCTATGTGCTGATGGATATAAGGGACGCTGAAAACTATGATTGAGTTAAAGCAGCAATTTTGGCACAATATGAAATCACACCTGATGCCTATCGAAGACGATTCCGGTCCCTGAAGATTGAGCCTGGTGAGACCCCACGAGAGCTGTAATATTGAGCTTTAATTTTAATAAATTATTTTTATTTTTTGGTACATCTCGCCCTGGCCTTTATTTGTTAACTACATTCTCCAGCCACTAAATGGTCATTCTAACACCCCTAACCAAGTATATTGAGGGTTGATGATCAGCCCTCCCTCCCTTCCTGACGGTGAGGTGGGCGTGGTGGCTCTCCATCAACTTTGTGTATTCCTTAACTGCCATGTCCTCATGTCCAAAGCCCAATTTGAAAATAGAACAAATATTATACACCATACTAATATGACATTATACATTTTCAGTATTTCATATAATAAACTATTTTTTTTCTTACTATTTCATTAACTAATGCAGCACTCAACACTATCAAACATTGCAATATTATAACCACCACACTGCTCAGATCAGTAACACTTAGGCATCATGCCAAATTACATTACTCATTAGCCGGTGTGTATAAAGGTTAAGTCATTCTGGAACATGCTTGTTGACAGTTGAACTCAAATCAAAACAAAACAACCCTCCATTCAATGCTTAGGGTGATCCCTCAGAAGCTCTGGAGCTTCCAATGTGGTGTGGCTGAGCATCTGAGGGAACACCCTGTTATGGCTGACGAGAGCTAGATGTTTTTATATAGAGGTAAAATATTCTCCAAAATGGCTGATTATAGCTTTAACTGCTTGGATGTTGGATGCAGTAACTTTCTGGTCAAACCACATGACACACTTTTAATTTTAGTATTGTCTCATTTTCTATCACAAAGCACTACAATTCAAAAGGTTTATGAGTAACAAGATTGTTAAATGTACCTGCTCATCTGATATGCTTAAACCTGCAAATACCTTTTCACTCTGACTGAAGTTCTTCTGGTGACAGTGACCTGTAATAGGGCTTGTATATCTTGTTTATAGATGCAGGAATGTTCATTTTCTCCTTCAATGGATCACCACAGGTGTGCGTTCTCTCGCCTCTTTTATTTGTTTTGTACATTAACATATGGGTAAAGTTATTGTAATTAATGACAAACTGACCTTTTAGTCTCCGTGTAGGAAAGCCCATCAGTGCATGCATTTTCATCGTAAGCTTTGGAATTTTAATGTTAACAGTACTTTTGTTACTGTACTCTTATTTCTTGTTTCTTCCAGGTATAAGACCCAAGAGACATCTCTTCTGATTATCTTCTTGTGCTTTTCTTATTCTTTTGATTCGCAAGCATATAACCATTTACTTTTTTCATACCTATGTTGTTATTTCCCCAAAGAAAAAGGTGCAGTAACTCATAAAAAGACCACAAAATTATTTGTAGTAATTGTGCAGTTCTTTTAAATTTAGGCTATGTAGGCTTTAACTACATCATCTTTTTATTAGTTATACTTTTTTTATGTATTTATATAAATATTTACAGTCGACAGCCCACTCATACTTGCCTAGTGACAGACCACTCTTTAATTAACTAACTTACAAAATGCTTTAAATTCTCATGATGTGTTAGTTCTTAAGTACAGCACAATGTGAAACATATTATTCAAAGTATTATTGCTAAATCTTGTTTGCCTATCTTCACCTATTGCATCTTAACCATCTTGGACAGGTGGATTCCTCCCTATGTGGTCCCTTTCAAAGGTGTATTCTCATTTTTCCACATGGGGTTTTTAATGGAAGTTTTTCTTTGCCCTGGGGTAGGAGCTGTGGGGTAGGAGTCTGTTTTGGAACAGGCCACTCAAATACTTGTGTGTTTTCTTAATAAATTCATTTTTTTATATTAGGCAGTGGTTTAGATTGTCTATGTACACAAGGAACAAGGATCCCTACTATAGAAAAGAGCTCTACAACATTCATCCGTCCATCCATCTTCTCCCGCTTATCCGGAGTAGGGTCGCGGGGCAGCAGCTCCAGCTTCAAACTTCCCTTTTCTGAGCCACATCAGCACGCTCTGAATGATGGATTCCGAGACGTTATCAGGCCAGTGTGGAGATATAATCTCTCCACCTGGTCTTGGGTCTTCCCCGAGGCCTCCTCCCAGCTGGACGTGCCTGGAACACCTCCCAAGGGAGGCGCCCAGGAGGCATCCTTACTAGATGCCCGTACCACGCTCCTTTCGACACAAAGAAGCAGCGGCTCTACGCCGAGTTCCTCATGGATAGCTGAGCTTCTCACCCTATCTCTAACGGAGACACCAGCCACCCTTCTAAGAAAACCCATTTCGGCCACTTGTACCTGTGATCTTGTTCTTTCGGTCATGACCCACCCTTCATGACCATAGGTAAGGGTAAGAACAAAAATTGCCCGGAAGATTGAGAGCTTTGCCTTCTGGCTCAGCTCTCTTTTCGTCACAATGGTGCGGTAAAGTGATAGCAATGCCGCTCATGCTGCTCCGATTCTCCGGCCAATCTCCCGCTCTAATGTTCCCTCACTCGCAAACAAAACCCAGAGGTACTTGAACTCCTTCACTTGGGGTAAGGACTCATTCCCTACCCGGAGTAGGCACTCCATCGGTTTCCTGCTGAGAACCATGGTCTCAAATTTTGCGGTACTAATCATCATTCCAGCCGCTTCACACTCTGCTGCGAACCGCTCCAGGGAGTGCTGGAGGTCACAGACCGATGATGCCATTAGGACCACATCAGCTGCAAAAAGCAATGATGAGATCCCCAGGTCACTGAACCGCAACCCCTCCCTACCACGATTACGCCTCGATATCCTATCCAGGAATATTACAAACAGGATTGGTGATAAAGCACAGCCCTGGTGTAGACCAACCCCCACCTGAAATGAGTCCGATTTACTGCCGAGAATTCGTACAGAGCTCACGCTTTAAACATACAGGGATTGGATTGCCTTTAAAAGGGGCCCCCTCATCCCATTCTTCTGCAGCACCTCCCACAGTATCTCCCGGGGGACCCGGTCATACGCCTTCTCCAGATGTACAAAACACATGTAGAACGGAAGGGCATACTCCCGTGCCCCCTCCAGGATCCGTGTGAGAGTAAAGAATTGGTCCGTTGTTCCACGACCAGGACAGAATCTGCATTGTTGTTTCTCAATCTGAGATTCGACAATCGGCCGAACCTACCTTTCCAGCACCTTAGAATAGTCTTTACCTGGGAGGTTGAGTAGTGTGATACAAATGTAATTGGCAAACACTCTCTGATCCCCCTTTTTGAAGAGGGGAACCACCACCAGTCTGGCAGTGGCAGTTTGGCGCTGTCCCCGACTTCCATGCGATGTTGAAGAGGCGTGTCATCCAAGATATCCCCTCCACATCCAAAGCTTTTAGCATTTCTGGACGGATCTCATCAATCCCCAGGTCTTTGCCACTATGGAGTTGTTTGACTACATCAGTGAACTCCCTTAGGGAAATTGATGATGATCCCCCATCAGCCTCCAGCTCTCTCTACCACAGAGAGAGTGTCAGTCGGAATCAGGAGTTCCTCAAAGTGTTCCTTCCACCGCCCTATTAATTACCTCCTATTTTCCTCCTGTTGAGGTCAACGGTGTCCCATCCTTACTGTAAACAGCTTGGATGGTTCCCTGCTTCCCCCTCCTGAGGTGGCGGATGATTTTCCAGAAACACTTTGATGCCGACCGAAAGTCTTTCTCCATGGCTTCTCCAAATTTCTCCCACATCCACTTCTTTGCTTCTTCTATGGCAGATGCTGCAGCCCTTCGAGCCAGCCAGTACCCTGAAACTGTCTCCGGAGACTTCTGGGACAACATATCCCGAAAAGCCTCCTTCAGTCGGACAGCTTCCCTGACCATCGGTGTCCACCACGATGTTTGAGGGTTACCGCTCTTTGAGGCACCTATGATCTTGAGACCACAGCTCTCTGCCACAGCTTCAGAAATGGAGGCTTTGAACATTGTTCACTCAGGTTCAATGTTCCAAACCTCAACAGGGATGCCAGAGAAGCTCCGCCGGAGGTGTGAGTTGAAGATCTCACGGACAGGGGCCTCTTCCAGATGTTCCCAGTTTACCTGCACTACCCGTTTAGGCTTACCAGGTCTGTCCAGAGTCTTCCCCCACCCCTTGACCCAACTCACCACCAGATGGTGGTCCGTTGACAGCTCTGCCCCTCTCTTTACCCGAGTGTCTAAAACATGCGGCCCCAAGCCAGATGATACGATCACAAAAGCGATCATCAACTTTCGGCCTAGGGTGCTCTGGTACCACGTACACTCATGAGCATCCTTTTGTTCGAACATGGTGTTTGTTATAGACAGTGTATGACTAGCACATAAGTCTAGCAACAAACGCCCGCTCAAGTTTAGATCACAGAGGTCGTTCCTCCCAGTCACTCTCCTCTCAATCACTCTCCAGGTATCTCCATCATTGCCTATGTGCGTGTTGAAGTCTCCCAGTAGAACTATGGAGTCCCCTATTGGAGCTCCATACAGGACTCCTTTCAGGGTCTCCAAGAAGGCCAAATACTCTGAACTGCTGTACATATGCAGAGACAACAGTCAGAGTCCCCCCCACCCCCCCACCACCCGTAGGCGCAGGGTGGCGACCCTAGTCTACTGGGGTAAACTCCTATGTAGCGACACTCAGCCGGGGACTTGTGCGTATCCCAACATCCGCCGGCGCCTCACACGCTGGGCAACTTCAGAGTAGAATAGAGTCCATCCCGTATCCAGGAGAACGGTTCTAGAACCAAGACTGTGCGTAGAGGTAAACCCCACCAGATTTAAATGGTAGGGCTTCACCTCCCGCACAAGTTCTGGCTCCCCCCACTGGCTCTTCCCCCACAGTGAGGTGACCTTCCACATCCCCAGAGCCAGCTTCTGCTGCCCGGGTCTGGTCCGTAAAGGGTTTTTTTTGGGCTGCGACTGACTGGGCTGCGTGGCAAACCCAGCCCTTAGGCGCTTGCTGGCGAGCCCTACCTCTGGGCCTGGCTCTAGACGGGCTTCCTCTGGGCAGGGTAACTCCTTCTCTTAGTGAGTTCTTCATGGGGGTCTTCTGAACCACTCTTATTCTTCTATAAGATATTGTCATCAAAATAATTATTAATAATCATACACGGCGACTAAAGCTGACAATAAAATAAGTGCTAAGGCGTGCCTCCTCAGTGGCCTGATAAGCCATAACCATTATTAAATCTAGTAACCATAAGGTTAAGGATCACTACACTGTTATTTCTTTAAATAAAGAATGGTACGGCTTACACTGCACAAATTGATAAAAAAAAACAAAGCAAGCTATAACTACATGATATCTTTACTTTATTTATTTACACGTAAGGGATTACATTAAAAGTTATTTTCATCATGTCACTATAAATACACAATTTGTACCCCATCTTATTAAAATACATCCTTCAAACCTTTTTTTAAAGTAACAAGAAGAAACAAGTAAATGGATAAAAACTATTGCAACCTGAATTTGTCAAAGTAAGTAAAACATGCATATGATCATTTATGATAATATAATGCAGAATACTTGCAGGTGTTTTACAAAGAAAATATAAATCTAAACAAGTGGTGGTAATGAATACAAAAATAATGGGTTGGTGATTATTGACAAAGCTTCTCAATGAAAGTTTAACCTGTGGCTTTCAACAAGTTTTTTATCTAAACACTGCAATATATGGTAAATACATATTTCTTTCTGCAGAAAATAATATGAAAATCAATATGCTACACCTTTCAAACATTCAAACCAAGGATTATATCCTCTGCACATTTCATAGCTATAATGACAGGCAGGGTTAGTCATTCTTAAGAACTCTTGCTACCTTTAAGATTAAATAAAAACAAGCTACATGTGAAGCGCCATCCCACACATTGAAATGCATTGCGCAGCCAAGGGCATTGTTGATGTGAGCGGTGTTCGCCACCTTTTATTGTTCTTTTTTACAGAGCCAGGGCTGTGTGGAAGCACCTGATCATTTTTTCAGCATGCACAGACAATTATAAGATAGCAAAATGCAAGGATATTATATTAAAATTATATTACCTTACAATAGCTAACTATACCTTTAAGCATGACTGAAAAAATGCCAATGTTGATAAGGAGATGGGTGTGACTAATAATAATGGTAACGTCGCTGTGTCACATATTCTAAACTCTAAACTCAGCGACAGTTCATTCTATCAATGACAGTTCAACCACAGGCTCGGCTTAATATTCTATATACTGTCAGTGTGTTACATAGCAAATTGCAGGCATTTAACAGAAGCAGGATTATAGCCTGATCATGTTAGATTATGAACATACATGATTGTACAATCATGACAAGAACATCCTCATGTATTGTTAAGAACTGCTTATCTGGGTGTAGGTGTGGTTGGAATGATTGATTACATTGTAGGAGAGGCAATGTCATGCATCCAATTGAAGACATCTGAGCTGAGACTAAGAGAGAAGATGATGGGAGAGTATCTGAAAAATAGAGAAAGATCAGGACATTGCATGAGGCCACTTTAAGACATTATTGAGATTTAATTACATACATGAAACACCTCTATCATGTACAGTTTAATAGCTTGTATAATATTACAATAAACACATAACACAGCTAAGTTTACATTTCCACTCTGTAAATATCACATTACTTACAGGTTTTAGAGGTCCAATAAGGCTGTGGCTTATGGTCTATATCCATCCATTGATGTCTCTTGAACCTCAATGTGTTCATTGAGCTCATGTTTATTTGTGAACGTATTTGATAGCAGGAACCAAAGACTGGATGCTTGGACTGGCAGGCGGGTCTCATCACATTCTTCTGATGGGAATGTTTGTTTTTTAAAAGAGAGCTACAACCGGACTGGGTTCATGTATTGGAAGATTATAGGCAATGTGCAGGGATGAAAAAAGGTCTTGGAGCTGTGGTACAATGTTATAGTCTCCTTTTTCTGCTCTGAACAGTGGTAATAATATGTATTTTTGCAGCAGTTTGTTATCTTCTTCATCCACAATGAAGCACAATGAAAAGCTGAGCGTGCACAGAGGCTTGTAATTTAGATATTACATTTCAAAAATATAAAATAGATACGATCACTTGAAACTCTTGAATTTAAACATAAAATACATGCTATCAATTAATGTATACAGCTTATCTGTATACATTAATATGTATGTTTGTAAACTGAAATAATTTGATGATGAGCATAAATTATTGTATTTTAAATATGTACGTACGTAAACTGAAATAATTTCAATGAGCATAAATAACTGCATTTAAATTAAATAAAAGAACATTAAGCGTGCAAAAGAACAGGGTGCTAAAAATCCCTAAATGACCACATGCAGAGCAGAATTAAGATAGTCCTCATCTCTTGAAAATAAATCAGGCATCTAGTGAGACGTGTACAGGCTTTATCCTATTAAAACTGTCAGTATCTGCGACCATAGCTTGGTGAACTGTAGGAGGAGGAGGTGGATGAGAAGGTTGTTGTGAAGGCTGATCCTGTGGCATCAAAGCTACCTCTTCTAGATCCTGACCTGGAACCAGTACGTGAACCAGACCGTGACCCAGTGGCTGAGCCTGACCCACTGACGCTATAAGGGCTGTACAGACCTTTGCTGGACTGAGATGACGCTTCAAGTAGTCGCAGACCAGTCCCCTCCTCCATCATGCTTCTTTCCATTGCATCCTTGTAGGAGATTTTTAACTTTGTTTTAGGGCATGTGAGGTACTTTGTGTATGCACTCACATCTCTGAGCTTCTGTGCATTGCGAGCATCTAATGTGCCCTTCCTTACAGCCTCATCAATAGAGACTCTGCTAGTCATATCTGGCTCAATTAAGCCACCAGTAAGATACTGGACCTCAAGGAATCGCTGCCCAGCCTCATAGTATAACCACCCTTTCTTTAATGCTTGGGCTGCAGACATTTTGCTTTTGGTTCTGGGATCCTCAAATCCATTGTAGGCTTTTTGGGCAAGATTGATGCGGTCAACCATTATCTTATCCACAAGTCCCTTGTTCATTGCATCTGTAACTGTGAACCTTTCTCCAGTATTTGGGTCAATAATACCTCCTGTGCAGGCTTGAGCCTCCAGTAACCGTTGCCCTGTGATGTTGTCCACAAGGTTTCTGTGCATGGCCTCAGTGACAGACACCTTTTCCAGGGTATCAGTGTCCAGGATTCCAGCCACAGGGCCAGTTTCTTCTGTTGGGTCATTCCATGTTGTCACTGGGGGTTTTATAGAAGGTATAGAAGGTACTGGACTTGAATGGTAAGAGGAACAGGACCCAAAGGAAGATGAGCGTGATCTGGAACCACTCAAGTTTCCAGAGAGCATGTCTGCAAACTCAGTGATAGACAGTGTACCTGCCCTGTATTGATCCAGTGCTGACTTATCAATGAGACCCTTTGATATTGCGTCGTCAATGTCATACTGGCGACCCGATCTTCTGTCAATAATCATGGATTTAACAACTCCATCAGATGAGGTGATTGTGATTTCCTCCCACTCACACTCCTGTTCTGCCAGCTCCATGTAAGTCTGGTGGTCAATAAGTCCTTTGCTATAAGCTTCATATACGGACATCTCTTTGCCTGTTTCTGGGTCAACAATCACTACTCTGCGTTTGCGCACAGAGGACTTTGATGATGTCTTCCGCTCACGCTTCTTCTCTTTCAAAACCAGGAGTGCAAGGTCTGTCTCAGGGTCTATCATACATCTCTCCATGAGCTGTAGGTAGGTGAGGTTCTCCTCTGTGTTGGGGTCAAAGAAACCTTTAGTATCATCTGATGGGTCAGTGAGTATTGCATTCATTTCCTCATCAAAGAGACCACGCTCATATGCTGCTTCGACAGGCAAGCGGTGACTTTCCTCAGGATCAATAATACCACCTGTGGCGATTTGAGCTTCCAACAGACGGATGCCATGATCTTTTAGAATTAGGCCTTTTTTCATGGCTTGGAATAAAGAGATTACCTTTCCAGAATAAGGGTCTTTGTAGCCTGTCACAGCACGCTCAGCAGACAAGAGTTTGTCTTTAAACTCAGGGCCAACAATTCCCATTTTTACAGCCTCATTAACATTTAACTTAATGCTCTTAATAGGATCAATGACATATCCAGTGGCTGCTTGAGCCTCAAGAAGTTCAAAGGCGGTCCCTGGTCTGATCATGTTCTTTTTCATTGCCTGATAGATAGACAGACGATCTTTGGTTGATTCTACGTACACCCCAGCAATACAGCTGGTGCCCTCCAGGTACTTCTTAACGGCTCTGCTGACCTCCTCCACACTTATGAGGCCCTCATTGAGGTCATTGTATGTCTTCTGGTCAATGATTTGTGAGCGAAGGAGCTCTTCCATGGTGATTTGTTTCCTGAGGCCTTTAAAGAGAGGGTCTGCCAGTGAAAGCAACCTCAGACCGCTTTGTTTGTCAACTTTACATCTTCTCAGTAACTGGCTGTAGGACTGTTTCTCATCTGAAATTGGATCTGTGTAGCCTTGCACTTCTCCATTAGGATCAGATATTCTGTCATACATTTCTTTGTTGATATAACCACGTTGCATGGCAACATCTGGGGGGAGACGAAAATAGTATTCTGGATCCATTAGTCCCCCAGTGGCAAGCTGGGCCTCCAAAAGCCTAAGCGCATAGTCTTCAGAAACAAGATCCTTTTTCATTGCTTGGAATAGAGAAATCACTTTTCCGCTGTATGGATCCTTGTAACCAGTTACTGCTCTCTCAGCAGAGAGAAGTTTGTCATGGATCTCAGGTCCAACAAGCCCTTTGCGTACTGCCTCATCAACTGTTAGAAGCTCATCTCTTACTGGATCAATCATAAATCCTGTGGCTGCTTGCGCCTCAAGGAGATTCAAAGCAATTTCAGGTTTAATTAGTCTTCTCTTCATAGCCTGGTAAATGGTTATTTTTGGAGGGTTGTCTGATTTAACTCCAGCAATGCAGCCGATACCAAAGAGGTATTGTTTTACTGATGGCATTTCCATTACCTCACGAATTGTCATCTTTTCTTGTTTTAACAGGTTGTATGTTTGCAAGTCAATAATTCTAGCACTATATAGCTCCTCAATAGTAACTCTTCTTCTTATTACATCGCATGACATGCTCTGTTCTGCCTTAAGAATTTCCCTTTGTTCAATTATCTCAATGATGATAATTAGCATTCTGTCCTTTGTTATTTGCCCCAAGCGATATTGTTCCATTAGCCGGTTTCTTTCATCTTCTGGAAGCAAATTAGAGCTCATGACATCCCACAGCGTTACAGCCTTTCCAGCAAAACTTTCATGAGGGATATCAGCTTGAGTGTTCATTAAGTCTGTCTGGGTTTGCTCTTCTGTGTAATGGTAGGACTTTTCAGTAGGAGCAGGAGCTTCAATTTTGGACATTAACAGGTAACAAAGGCCAGAGATGGGATCTCTTGTGCATTTTCTCAATAGTTGCTGGTAGGTAACAATCTCATTGGTGTTGGGATCAGAAAAGCCTTTGACATCACCTGAAGGTTCATTGAAGGATTTAACCATCTGCTTGCTGAAATGGCCTCGTTGAATAGCCACATCATTTGGAACACGATAGCTTCTGACTGGATCAATTATTCCTCCTGTGGTGAATTGAGCTTCAAGAAGGGGAATAGCATGCTCGCGCAACACTAGCTCTTTTTTCATGGCTTCAAAAAGTGAAACCTTATTGCCTGTGTATGGATCTTTATATCCTGTCACTGCCTTTTCAGCTAGGAGAAGTTTCTCATGAAGCTCTGGGCCAACAACTCTGACTTTTACAGCATCATCCACTGTGTATTTAAGATTTTTCACTGGATCAATTATGAAACCTGTTGCAGCTTGGGCCTCAAGTAGTGCAAGCCCAGTGTTATGTTGTAAAATATTCTCTTTCATGGCTTGATATATGCTTAGTTTCTCTTTTGAGTCTGGCATAGCAATACCGGCAATGCCATCTGTGCCCTGTAAGTACTTTCTGACAACTTGAGTGTCACTTACTTCTTTAGGTGTGATCTTGCCTTGTTGGAGTTGATCAAAAGTATCCTTATCAATGATATGGGAATCAAGTAATGAGCTGGCAGTTACAGGTGCTCTAAGCCCTTCAAAGCAGTCCTTTTCAGTTACTCTCTCATCCTGTTCTTCAACCATTGTGATAACAATTCTAATTAGTTTTTCAATTGTTACTTGTCCAATTCTGTACTGTCGGATCAGTTCTATTCTCTGCTCCTCTGTAATGTATTCAGAATTAATAATCTCCCAAATTGTGACTTTGCGTCCTTTGAAAGGTCCACAATCCAACTCAATTGTTGTCTGATTCAATGCCTCTTTTGTATTTGCCTCAAAAATGTGATGACATTCCTTTGCCTTTACAGCCTTCTTAGAGAGAATAAGTAATGGAAGTCCAGTTTCTTTGTCTATAAAACATTTTGTCATCAGCTGTGCATATGAAACGTCCTCTTGTGAGTTAGGATCATAGAATACCTTGGTTTCATCTGTGTCCTTACTGAAAGTCTTCATCATTTCTTCATCAAAATATCCACGTTTGCAGGCAATATCATGTGGAACGCGATAGCTTTTAATGGGGTCAATTATTCCACCAGTTGAGAGCTGTGCTTCAAGCAGACGAATGCCATGGTCTTTCTTTACCAGGCCTTTATTCATGGCTTCAAACAAAGATACAGTTTTTCCAGTGTATGGATCTTTGTAGCCATTGACAGCCCTATCTGCAGACAGAAGTCTTTCATGTAGCTCCGGACCAACAAGACCCGATTTAACAGCTTCATCAATAGTGACTTTCTCATTTTTTACAGGGTCTATTAGAAATCCAGTCGCTGCTTGAGCTTCAAGAAGGTTAACTGCAGTCTCTGGTGACAATATTTCCTTTTTCATTGCTTGATAAAGTGTCATCTTCTCCTTGGTTGATTCATTCATCACTCCAGCAATGCTGTGTGTCCCTTTTAGTGCCTTCTTTACAGGCTCCATCTCAGATATTTCTCCAACTGCAATCTTGCCATTGCTTAACTTATTAAACAAATCTTTGTTTATAATCTTTGATTCATAAAGTTCACTGGCTGAGACTGGAGTCCTCAGACCATCAAAAATATTTTCATTCTTCTCTTTATTTTCCACAACAGTGATAACAATTTTGATAATCTTTTCCACTGTGATCTTACCAGTTTTGTATTGGCGGATCAAATCTTTTCTCTGTTCTTCAGTAAAATACTCAGAATTGATAATTTCCCAAATGGTAACAGTTTTCCCCTTGAAAGTTCCAAAAGGTACATTGACATTTGATTTTGAGAGAACTGCTTTAGCCTCCTCATCTGTGTATATGTCTTCATTCTGGGCTTCTTTCTCTGTAAGAGGTAGCATTAACAATCCTGTCTCTTCATCCTTGGTACATCTCTCCATTAACTGCCTGTAAGTGAGATGTTCTTGAGTGCTAGGGTCAGTGAATAATTTACACTCAGTTAACTTTTGGTTCATGTTTTCATCAAACTGACCCTGTATATAGGCTGTCTGAATTGTCACTCGATGACTATTTACAGGGTCAATAATTCCACCAGTTGCAAGCTGAACATCCAAGAGTTTTATTGCTTGGTCCTGTTCAATAAGTCCCTTCTTCATAGCCTCAAAGATGGAAATTCTGTCTCCAGTATAGGGATCTTTGAAACCAATGGCTGCTCTCTCTGCACAAAGTATTTTGATATGGAGCTCAGGGCCAATTATAGTATGTTTAACAGCTTCATCCACAGATAACATTTGATTCTTTACTGGGTCAACAATATAGCCAGTAGCTGCCTGGGCCTCCAAGATCATTGTGGCAGTGTCAGGAGTAACCTTGTTTTCTTTCATGGCCTGGTATACTGACATTTTCTCATTTGATGGCATCAACACACCACCAATACAGTTCTGGCCCTTGAGACATGATTTAACTTTATCGGTCTTTCCCAAGTCTTGCACAGTAACTTTGCCTTTTTTCAATTTATCATATTCCTTTTTAGTTAGAATACCAATTTCATGGAGCCTTTCTGCAGGAACCTTCTTCCTTATACCATCAAAAGCTAATGCTGAGTCAACATTTCTCTTCATGCTGTCCACTTCAGAGCCATTAAAAACTTTCTTTATAGTTTCTATTGAGCTAGAATCTGCCTGATCTTCAGTAACGTTATCAGTCTGGATTTCAATTTCCTTAGTCTGCGATGAGACTCGTTTTGGAACTTCAAGTTTCAAAAGTTTTTCTGTCAGTTTTTTGTTTTCCTCTGACAAAAATGTTTCTTGTTCAAGCATTTTCTTCTCCAGTTTGCTAATTTCTGTTTGCTTTTTCTTCATGTCTTCCTCAGCGTCGTTTTGCTTTTTCACAGCCTCATCCATTGCATCTTTAAGTTTTATCTTCTCCTCTTCCATTTGCTTCTTTTGGTATTCTTGTTCATCTTTAAGAGCTTTGGCATTCTTCACCTCATCTTCATACTGCTTCTCAAGCTTTTGTTTCTCTTTTTCAATTGCCTTTTCTCTTTTTAGCAACAACTCTTTCTCTGAAATAAATGACTTCTGAAGAATAGTCCTCTCTTGCTTGATTTGCTCTTCTTGGGCCTGTGACATCTAATAAAAATAAATAACATTATTAACCAGCATTAACATATTACTGATAATTGAGTATATTGTGATACATCGTCAATATACATTGTTACTCCATCTCTGCAAATTATATGAAAATGCAGATTTTTGGATTAAGGTCGAGGCCAACAAACATGAACATGTTTCTCGTGCTTGTTGGCCTTGACCTTAAAACAAATTTGAATATTATGTTTAGGCCATTATTAATCACATGACCAGTTAGTTAGTGGTTTAAGAATAATTAACGTGTATAGTATGTTTGCAATCACGATGCGAACAATGTTATGTGTTTAGACCTGTGTACCTGTTTAGATTTAATTTGAAGCTCCTCTGACTCTTTCTTCAATTTCTCCTTTTCTTTCTCAAGGTCAGCAATGGCTTTGTTTAATTCTTCCGCTTCTTTGGTATTTTGTAGTCTCCGTGCTTCCAACTTTTCTACAACAACCTTCTCTGTTTGTTTTTCTTTCTCCCGGAGACGGACTTTGATTTCATCAGCCTGCTTCTTAAATGTATTGGCCTTTTCTTCTGCCTTTGACTGAGCATCACTCAGCTCTTTTACTCTCAGTTTTAGTTTCTCTGCTTCAGTGGAAACTTCCAGCTGTCTTTTACGCTCCACCTCCAAGGACTTCTGGAAGCCCTCTGTCTCCTGATATAGGCGTTGCTGCATCTGTTGTTTATCTTCCAGATGTTTTTGAGCTGTTTTTTGTGCCTGATCCTTTTGATTCTTAAGCTCATCTGCCTCTGCTTTTAGTTTGTTCGCCTCTTGGATGGCCTGCATTTTTTCTTTTAGCATTATCTCTGCAAGAGCCCTGTGTTCAGCAAGGCTAGCCTCTGCATTCTGCCTCTGTCTAGCTGCCTCTTGAACTTCCACACTAAGCCTGAAAGCTTCCTCTGCCAGGCTTTTCATTTTCTCTGCCTCCTCTGCTAAGACTTTCTGTGTATTATCTTTGTCTTTCATAATTAGGTGCTTGTTTTCTTTCTCAATTTTCATCTTAAGTTTCAACAACTCCTCCATTTGGATCTTGACTTTAGATAGGTCATCCTCCACCAGAGTTTTTTGTTTTACAGCATCATTGACTTCATCCTTTAGGTGCTGAAGCTCCTTCTCTAAGACACATTTTTGCTTGTCAGTCTGATCCAGTTGCAGTTTAACATTCATTAGTTCCTCCTCTACTTGGGTCTTCTGTTTGAGTGTTTGTTCAGCTTGTTCTTTATGCTTGGCCATCTCTGCATCAGCCTGCCACTTCTGCTCCAAAGCCACTGCCTCTGCCTTTGCTCTCTTGGAGGCCTCCTGCTCCGCTTCCTTCCGCAATCTCTCTGTGTCCTTCTGCGCTGTGGCTTGTTTGGCTGCTTCATCCTCTGCAGCCCTCTTTTGTTTCTCCGCCTCTTCTGCTTTTTGACGGAGGTGCACAGCCTCTTTTTCTGCTTTGGCTTTGGCTTGCTCTGCAGCCTGTGCAAGTTTCTTGGCGTTTCCAAACTCATCTTTAAGCTTGTCCTGAGCAAGTGTGTCCTCTTTCTTTTTACTGAGGATGTCTTCAACTTTTTTCTCCGCAGCACCGCATTTCTCTGCCGCCTCTTTGGCTAGAAGAATCTGTTTCTCTGCCTCTTTGTCAGCCTTCTCTTTCTGTTTATGGACTTCGGCAGCCTTCTTCTTGAGACGTTCAACTTCTTCCAGGGCAGCTTTGCATTGTCTAGCTGCCTCCTCCTCTGCTGCTGTGATCCTCTTTACCTTCTCTTCGGCTTCCTTCCTTTTATTCTCTTCCTCTAGGGCAAGCTTTTTCAGTTTATCTGCCTCTTGCTCAGCTTTGAGTTTGCTTAGCTGAGTCTCCTCCGCAATGGCCTTCAGTTTGTTCAATTCCTGCTCCAAGTCTAACTTGCCTCTAGATGCTTTCTCAAAGTTGAGTTTAATGATATGAATCTCCTCTTCAACTACCTTTCTTTGCTTCAGAGTTTCTTCTACAATCTTCTTCTGCCTCTCCATCTCAGACTCAGATGAGTTCTTCAGCTGTGTTATTTTCTCTTTGATGTCTTGCTTGTGCTGTGCAGCTTGATCCTCCAGTAGCTTTCTCTGGTAAGCCTCTTCCTCTGCTTTTCTTTTGAGTCTTTCATTTTCTCCCTCTTTATCTTTCAAGGCCATCTCAGCTTCGGTCTTCAGACAAGTTGCCTCATTGATGGCAGCTAGCTTTTCCTTGAGTATCTTTTCAGCTTCAGCTCTTTGCCGAGCAGCCTCTTCCTCTGCCAAATGCCTTTGTTTCTTAGCCTCCTCAGCCACAGATCTAAGCCTGGTTGCTTCTTCAGCAAGTTGCCTCATTTTCAGCGCCTCCGATTCAATCAGCTGTTTGCTCTTTTCTGTGGTGGACATGGTCTCTGTTTCAGCTTTTATCTTTAATTGAAGAAGACCATCCATATCACTTCTAACTTTAGCGAGCTCATCTTCCAGTTGTTTTCTTTGTTTTTCAGCAGATTTTACCTCATTTTTCAGCCGCTGGAGCTCATTATCCAACAGGTTCCTTTGTTGTTCAGCATGCTCAAAGTCTGCTTTCAGGCGAATGCATTCTTGCTCTGTGGACAGTTTTTGCAGGGCTGCTTGTTCCGCCAACTTCCTCTGTCGGTCCAGCTCCTTTTCTGCATGTTCCTTTTGTTTAAGTGCAGCATCCTCTGCCTTAGCCCTTTTCTTGGCATCACGCTCGGCCTCCACTTTCTGCCTCTCTGCTTCCTCTTGAGCCTGTGCCTTCTTGTGGGCCTCCTCTTCGGCCTGAAGCCTCAAGCGCAGAGCCTCATTGGCTTTCTGTCGCCACATTTCCAGCTCCTTCTCTGCTTGTTCTCTGGCTTTGTTGGCTTCATCTTGTTGTTTTTTGAACTGCTCTGCCTCTTCCTGCAGCTGAAGGACAGTGCCCTGCTCTTTTTTCAAAGATTCCTCAAGTTTGGTTGCCTGTTCATTAAATGTCATGCGTTTGCTTTCCAGATCATAAGCAGCAGTCCTCCTCACCACCTCCTCCTCTACCTTGACCTGCCTATCTTTTTGCTCTTCTGCTTTTCTCAGTTGACTCTCCGCCTCTTCAGCTTGCATTTTAAATTTCAGCAGGTCGTCCAGAGCTTTCTGCTTTTGCTTCGCAGCATCTTTCTCAGCCTCAGACTTGCGTTTCAGCTCTTCTTCTGCATTCCTCTTCTTCTGGGACTCTTCAAAGACCTGCTTTTGAAGCCTTTCTGCCTCATCCTGAGCAACTTTCCTCAGCTTCTCTGCTTCGGCTGCATTGTTTCTGAGCTGCTGTAGCTCGGCTTCAGCCATAGTTTTCTGTTTTATTGTGGTCTGTAACTGGATTCTGACCATGTGGATCTCCTCCTCGATCTTGGTGCGGCTGAGCAGAGTCTCCTCCACTTGCTGGTTCTTAGACCTGATCTCCTGCTCTGATAGGCTCTTGAGCTGGGTCAGCTCTTGCTGGATGTTCTTCTTCTGTTTTTCAGCTTCTAATGAAACGTCTTGCCTCCTGTTGACCTCATCTGTCATTTTCAACTTCAGCGCTTGGGCTTCCTGCTCTGCCTTGGCCACAGCTTTAGCGTGGGCCTCAGCTAACCGTTTTTGGGTTTCTAGCTGAGCCTGCATCGCAGCCATCTTTTTCTGCTCTTCTTCTTTAAGTTTCTCAGTAGCCTTCTGCATTAGCATGAGCAAAAAAAGGGGGTAAAACAGAATTAAGAATGTTGGGCATTGCAGTGTTGATAAATACAAAATATACATTTTATTTCACGGTAGTTCTAAAACAAGTAGTTACATATACAGTATTTCACAAAAGTGAGTACACCCCTCACATATTTGCAAATATGTGAGTATATCTTTTCATGTGACAACAATGTAAAGTAGTGATTGTACAGCTTGTAGAACAGTGTACATTTGCTGTCCCCTCAAAATAACAACACACCGCCATTAATGTCTAAACCGCTGGCAACAAAAGTGAGTACACCCCTAAGTGAAAATGTCCAAACTGGGCCCAAAGTGT